>JAHWFP010016008.1:0-30590 GCA_023313725.1 Lithobius niger | reverse complement strand
GGAAGTGTTCAGCCTAGGGCCGAAAAAAGGGTAAACCAGACTCCGGCTTGCTTATCTTTCACAACTTTAATAACTTGTTGCTAACTGAACATGAAATAGCATGTACGGCAAGGCCGTCTATTAGAAAGTTGCATCCTTCCAAACACTCTGATAATCCTCTGGTAAGAATTTTGCTTTGCTTTACAAAGCAAAGCTCGTGCTCTGGATGTTGTGGAGAGCACTAACTAGGATTCGTAGGATGTTCGGGATGATGCTAAAAGCAAAACGCGTGCTCTGCAAGTTGAGAGAGTACCATCTAGGATTCTTAGACCGTAAGAACTCCAGTTAGTACTCTCTAAAGTTGCAGACAGCATGCGAATAGCTCTGCAAGTTGTGGATGTGGAGAGTAGTAAATGCTAGGATTCTTAGGGTGTTTGGGTGGATGCGAAAATCAAAACTCGAGCTATGCATGTTGTGGAGAATGCTAGCTAGGATTCTTAGGGTGTTTCCTAAGATTTAGTTGGTGTTTCAATCGAATCGAGATGAGGTGGAATGTATACCACAGCTAGTCTCATTTTAAATGCAAAAGCTGAAATAAACTCATTATCTGCTTAGTAAGCGTTTTGTTTTGGCTACTGACCCAGAATTACGTTTTTTTGATTTTGTTCAAAATTCATATTTTTGCATTTCAAGTTGCAAGAATTGTAATTACCATTATTTTAATTTTGCATCACTAATTGGATTGCTTGTTGGGTAGCAGTCGCCAGTTCTTTGATAAATGGTGGGATTAACTAATCGCGCGACAGTTTTTTTTTTGGGGGGGGGCGGCCGGGACAGGGGAAGTTACACATACACAAGGTGTCACGATGCTCAACGTGAGTTGCATTTCAGCTGGTACACAAAGATTTGTGCTGTCAGGTCACGGCATCAGGGTCACACTTTCAGTACGGTAAAACGGGAGGGCCTATTGAAATTTGTCATGACGGATTTCTACGAAATGTCGCAAGAGAGGGACCCATAATAACCATTTCGCAGGCTTAAATGGGTCTCCCGGTACACCTCTACACAGCGCGTGTAGACAGTAATTATGCTTTCATAGAGGAGTACAGTAAAAAGCATTATACCGATTAAAAAGATGAGAAAAGCCATTAAGTACACGTGAAGTCGAAATTCACGACGTTTCGTCATTCAGTTCGCAAACTTTCTCAACTGAGAGAACCTAACCATACCAAACAACAACTCTAAAGCACAAAAAATAACATGCTATTGAAGTCAAGGTCCCTAAGCCTTACAGTCCGTAAGGACGTAAGATGTCAAATTAAGTCTTACAGGTCTTTAAGATGTATTGTAATATGACGCCTTGTATCCTTATGCAAGACTGTAAGGGGGAGGGATTGAGGCTTGATAGTACATGGACAGCTAGGTCATAGCACCAACCTCAGTCACAGTGCAGTAGCTGGGGATGCCGCTGCACTGCACATTAGAGATGTTAATTAAACTCCAAATCTAGATCTTATTGTACATCGTAACTTTTGCAGAAATTAAAGAATCCTGGACAGGATGACTGAATCATCGCCCAATGATATATGTCCCGCGGAAGGTAAACGGCAACGAACACCTACTGTAACGCTTATGTACACCTTGGGGCATAAAAAATTATCGTACTGTAGCGAGGTTCAAGTAGTCCGACAACAATGCAGACTTTTTCATTGTTGTAAATAAGAACGTACGTGATTAAAGGCGGAAGGAATTCTCCCTTGTTGATGCCAAACGGTGGCATTGTTGAATGGCATTGTTTAAAGCCCCAGTATAACGAAAACGATCATTTTTTATGCCCAAAGGTGTACCTTAACCAATATATATCTTCAATAGCATGGTTTTGTTTTTGCCTGAGAATTGTTTGGTATGGTTTAATCTCCCTCATTTGAGAACCTCTCCGAACTGGGAGATGAAACGTCGTGAACTTCGACGTCACTTACACTTAACGGCTTCTCTCGTCTTTTTAATCTTTTTATTAAGCTTTTATGTCACGCAAGCTAAATGAACCAGTCTTGTGTTGTTACTGACATTAAATTAAAAATCACTCCTAACGACTTCTTACCACTTCATGAAACGTTGGACTTTCCGGTCACCACCACCGAACTATATTAACTGGTTTACCTATCAACAAGACATGCCTGACCGACACAGCTTTACCGTGGTCATTATTACGACGGTTACTGGAGATGCTGGTCACACGAAGAAACCGCAACGGATGTCCTTAAATTCCCACCAGCGTCTGCCCGGCCGCTGCCCTCTGTCAGCCACAACCCGCAACAATGGCGCGCTAGTTAACCAAAGGTGACCGTACTGGACGCTTGGAATTGCTTTATCTGTGTGAACCTGCGTTTAGTTACGACCAGATGCGATGACAATTTCATGTCTCCTTTTTTTCTTCTTACGGACCTCCCGGGGTGTCATAAATCACGTAATTTTTGCCGTCTTGGACCCTTTAGCGGTTTGATAGTCGCTGAAATCAATATTATCAGCACCCCAGCGATGGTCGTTTGGGAAGCTGTGAGCAAAAGTTAGGGTTATTTATGTGCTCGATGACTATGTTTTTATCGCTGTAGTGAGCGCTACGTGCGTGTCTGTTTGTCACGTTATGCAGCTTTCCGATGTTGGCTTGATCCTATCAGTCGACGCGAGGTGAACAAATGAGTGATTTGTGATATCCCCGAATTATTACCAAGAGAATGGAAAGGACACATAAATATCGGTTAAAACCCCTGTACGATAATGCATCTCTTGGCGTGTTATCAGTGGTTCCGCTTCCTATTAGGTACACTGGCGTAAATTAATAGGCCCATCGATTTTCGTTGCACAGAATTGAGCAATGTGCTAACTGTGTTGACTATTCGATGCATTATGTGTCGTGGTTTTGGTCATGTTTGCTTGTTTTTGCATGTTTCGACAGCTGTGTTGTCTGCTTTTGCTTAGTAGGTAAGATAACGGTGGTTTCATGACGTTGCAGTGATCGTATCATGACAGATCAATAAGTGTGCAGTCATCAAACGTTCTAGTAAAATTCGCGAACCTTAATTTTACTAGAATCCTTTGTGCACTGTAGCCTTTTCGGGTATACCTTTACTGTTACCCAAACAACGACGACTAGTGAACGGCCGGGAGGGGGAAAGGCGGCGGCCGGCCCGGGCGCCGAAAATGCAGCCGGAAGGCAAGTCACACAATTTCTAGTCCAGTCGGCCTTGACTCAAGAAACAAATTCATTCCTCGCTTTACGTACTTTTAAAGTGCACTCCCCTTGTCTTATAACAACCACGCACAGGTCGCCACCCGCGCTTGTTACCATCGCACCGTTTCGATGTTTAGCGAGACTCTGCGTATGAATACAAGGCCAACTACGATAGTAGCTGCGTTCTCGCAGCGAGGAACGCAGCTACTATCACAGTTGGCCTTGGGCATAGACGAAGCTGGCATGAACGCAAAAATGGCGAAACTGCCAACTCAAAAATGGCGGACCACGTAATGTCATTGCTGGGTTTCTGTAAAACGGTTTTTTCTTCAAATTGTTGCGCGCACTGGCTAGCAAGCGCTGGTTTTCGTTCGCTTCGCTCACCCAATCAGCGCATTCAGTGACTCAACCTCAACCTCCCCCTCCCCACTGCTAATGATCCACTCATTCTAATGATCACTTTCGTTATATTCTACCATGTTCATGTAGGCGGAAATAATCAGCACATCATGTTTCTCAAATCAACCCCTCCCCCCCACAACTAATGATCCCCAATTTCTAGTGATCACTTCTATTATGTTCTACCAGCCATTTTCATGCTGGTGGAAATAAATAAGGCTCATTGCGGTCTCGAAGTTGCTCCTTCGAAAAGCATGCTGTCCTGAAAAGCTTTCCCGTAATAAGTCCCTCCAGCCAGACCCACGGGGCCGTGGTCGGTACCTGATGCCTGACCTCTTGGGTAATTTTATAGACATCCTTTCCAAAATTCAATTTTAGTCATCTTCACGATGAAGTAGATTAAGTAGTAGTATTCAACGTTAGAAATATCCCTCGTCCAGCTAGTGCATTCTTTACACCGAGGGCACTTTGCGAACACCCCAGCTGTAAAAAAGGCTGGCTTAGCAATAATAATAATAATCTTTATTCAAAGAGTGTTGCCGAAGGTCTATAAAAGTCCTTGTTTGGCTACACATTTAGACCATTTCGCAATCAAGATAAAGAAAAATCTATACAACAAAATTAAATCACACAGTATGGTAAAAAATATAAAAATAATAATAATCACAGACACAGAAAAAAAAAAAAAAACACAATAATTAAAAAATAAAACTATACCTTAGTTGTTAATTAGCCATTCTTTTATTTTGTGTTTGATTGAAGTGTACTGAGTTAAATTTAGTAATTTTGATGGAATTAAATTGAAAATTGTTGGAATATAATGATCTTTAGTTTTTGAGCCATAATTATTTTTAATTAGTGGAATATGGAACCTTAATGTTTTATCGCGAAGGAAACCCATTTTAAATTCATCTTTAATTTTTAAATCGTTGCAAAAGTAATTTTTATGTATAATAATATAGTTCCTCAATTTAGTTACATTTAAAATTCTGTGTTCCTTGTATAATTCTTTAGTAGATTTGTAGTGGTTATGTTTTCTGAAAAGAACCTTTAAAATTTTATTTTGTACCTTTTGTAGCCGATCAATAAGGGTTGAAGAAGCAAAACCATACACTTCAATACCATATCTAAGATGACTGGTAACCAATGCATCAAAGACGATTCGTTTGTTCTTATTATTCAATAGCGATTTAATTTTATAGAAGAAAGGAATCATTTTTCTAAGTTTAGTGATCAGAAGATTAATGTGATGAACATGTTTCCAAAAATTGTCGACCCCAAGTCCAAGATACTTACTTTCAGTAACTTGCTTCACCTTGGTACAGGTTAAAGTACAGTTTGAATAATTTAGACAGTTTTCTGTATGAATATATAAATCGGTACTTGAATATTTTCGGTGTGTAGAACTTATATCAATTGAACAGGTTTTGTCTTCATTTATGAATAAATCGTTAGTCAAAAACCAATAGTTTAAATTATCAAAATCTTCTTTTAGGTTAGATTCCATAATTAGTTTATCGGACTGGATGGACAGCAAAACAATATCATCAGCAAAAAGTATAATTTCGCATGTTTTTATGCAGTTCGTGATATCGTTTATGTAAATGCTGAATAAAAGAGGTCCTAGGACAGAGCCTTGAGGTACTCCGAAGCAAATATCACTTGGATCACTGGTATTGTTACAAATGTTGGTACATGCCTTTCTGTTATTCAGGTAACTCTTGAGGATGTTAAAACATTTACCCCTAAGCCCATAATTTTGACATTTATTTAAAAGTTTTTGATGATCAATGGTATCAAAAGCCTTCTGTAAGTCAATCAGCACTGCTTTAATGTACTTGCCGTTGTTAAGGGAAGAAGAAATTAATTCGTTAATGTGTTTTAATGCATCTTCAGTGCTTCGCTTTTGTTTAAAACCATATTGCTTACTTGTAATAATATTGTGTTTGTTCAAAAAGTTCAAAATATTTTTTAAGAAAAATTTTTCAATAATTTTATTAATGTTAGAAAGAAGTGCAATAGGTCGGTAATTGTCTAAATTTATCTTTGTACCTTTTTTGTAAATCGGCCTAAGAATTTACTAAAGAATTTACTAAGAACTTACTAAGAATTTACTAAGAAACTAAGAAACTAAGAAACTATGTAAAAAAGGGTGGCTTAGCAACTTACTAAAATAAAACTTTCAAGTTGAAGTATTCTTATGTTGTTAGCCTCCAGTTTCCTTTTAAAATCATTTCTTGATATCTCTTTAAAGGGAAAATGAAACTAAGAAATCCCCTCAACCCCCCCCCCCCAACCAAAACACGAGAAAAAAATGCTCTTAATAGACAGTAATACTCCCGTTTGGTTTTATATTAAGTCATACCCACGAATTCTGAAAAGGTGGGGGGGGGGGAGGGGTGGATGGTAAAACTATGTGGGAAGCTAATTGTTATTTTTAATTATATTGAATTGTAATGCAAGCTTTTCCATTAATTAGTTTTACTCGTTTTTTTTTAGTGTTGGCTTTATGAAATTTTAGGAAAAGCATTGTGGGAAGGGTTTTGAAACTTTCTTGTATTTGGGTTAAATGTGAGACATATGTTGTAGGTAATAGTGTTGGTAATAGTATTCCACACCCTGACAACCCTGTGAGCAAAAAAGTGTTTCCTGCAGTTACTGCGGAACGTTCCAGCAACATGCGTGAAATTTGCTGCTTTACGAAGTTAGGGCACGTTTACGCAACCACTCGCTTTTGCATTCTCGCAGCTAGAAGCTAGAAATCGCCTCAAATTCCAACATGGCGGCGGTTTTTAATGTCTGCCGCCTCGCAACGAAAACGGCAAATAACGTGAGTTCAGAAGTGTTTGGGAAAATTGTTTCGTCATGAAGAATTAACTATATTATTGGCACGGATTCTAAGACTTCAAGTATTTACTCAAACGATGTCGGATTTAGCTAGTCCATTTAGCGGTGTTACCATGGCAATGTCACCTTTGCCATCGCGATTGAGTTCTAGCTGCGAGAATGCTAAGGCGAGTCGCTACATAAACGCGCCCTTATTTTTCGTATGTTCCCTTATACGTACTTTATTTTATTCTTCTAGCCCCTCCGTCGTTCATTGACCGCCTGCCACACTACTATGGAGCCCTGATGACGTCATCTTACGTGAACATGTCCTGTAGGGTGGAATGTGACCCCCTCTGCACTATGCACTGGCTCAAGAATGGCGTGCCCATTGCCAACTCGCGCTACTACACCATTAGCACGAGTATGGTGGCCTCTGACTCCAGCACCGACGATTTCCAGTCAGTGATGAGCACTCTGATTTGGAACCTTGTGGCTCTGCCCGGTGGAAGACTGGATCGCCATGGCAACAATGCCAACTATACCTGTTCCAGCAGCGACAATCGTGTGGGTCCCGGAGTTACCAGCACGGCTTACTTCCGCGTTGAATGTGAGTAACCTTCAAACTATTATTTTTTATTTTGGTACTACTAAAATGTTGCTTATGTGAGTGCTGCTATTTGGATTTGGGATGCCCATTTCAACCCCCCCCCCCCACCACCACCTCAGCAAGCTATGAGCCATACTGTCTCCCCCATCTTTCAGATTTTCCAAAAATTTCGTCACATAAAACTTGTCATGAGGCATATGGGAAGATGCCAGCAATAATGTGTATCTGGTATAGGCTAGTTTTTCTGTATTTGGATGGGGAAGGAGGTTGGGTGTGGGGGAGAAACGACAAAACCTACCGTCCATTTCAAAGGCATTCTGCCCATTTCGGTTAGCCAACACATTAAGATCGGCCCGTGGCGCCTATAAGAGAGGGGCGAGGAAAAATATTGATAAAACAACACCACGTCACCAAAACGTAACATCTTAGCACCCATTCCAACTTTTTACATTTACCATTACGGTGATACAAAACCAAATTGTTTTTGGGGGAGGGGGGGGTGGCAGTTTCAATAGGGGTTGAGCATTTACATCTACAGAAGGAAGCTTGTGGGCCACGAGCGTACGGGATGACAACGTTTGGGGTATTGTGAGTTACTTATTCTGGGGGTAATGACGTTTGTTACGGGGAAGAAGGTCACTCCTCTCTAGATCGGGGAGGTTGGAGAGGGTTACCACTGGATTAGGAATCTGGCTAAAAGAAAAGAGGGAATGCAACAGATTTTCAAGTTTGGCAATAATTAGTTTTATTCTCAGTGCGGGGAAAGGAACTATGCATGATACCTGTTGGCATCACCTAAATGCGTATACCCAAATAAATGACAAAAAACTCAACATCCGTGAGTAGCATGCTCGAGTCGTATAAGGTAAAGTTTTATCAGTCAGCTGCGATTTACGTTTCCTTTTAAATTTCTCAGTGCAAGTAGAGGCTATAACCTCATGAGCAAACACTTGTGAATATACTTTGAGCAATCCATGATTATCAATCAGCCCATGATGACATAATTTTCGGTTTTTGCTTTTGGTCTAATGACGTCAGGTGTTGTGAATTCTCCCTTCCCCTGAAAAAAAACAAAAAAAAAAACAAACCGTTCCTTTAGTGGCTTCCGTGTGGGCACCCCTGGTGTTGCTTATTTGTCGAAGTTTTTCACACGAGTTAAAACTGCTGCAGGTGGTGTTGCACATACGATAAAAGCTTTTATCAACCTGTCACTGGCAGAGTTGAAATTTCCCAACTGACGGCGTGTGGCATTCAGTCCACTGAACGCTACATAGGTAAATTTGCGGTATAAATTATTAACAATGGTAAAATAGGGACTCAGGTGCAGCTATTTTTCTTAAAAGAATATCTTTCTCGCTATTTTCATGTTTCATTTTGTTCAGTGAAATTGCGGTTCGAAACTTGTGTAGTTGCTCTAGGAGATCCAGAGAGGTGAGAAAACGTGGGCATTTGCCTCTCCTCTGTAAGACTGGAGGTTGTATCTGGTCAACTGCAAAAGACTTTTTTTTCATTTTAATTTTCTATTGTAACACACTGCATAAGTGACGTTACCAGACAATCCTCACAGCCGTTTGTCTAATGGGGAGGGGATTAGTTCATCAAGACACAACCCACAGCCTAAAACCCTAACGGGACACACATTTTCATGCAAAGCTACGTGCCTACAATTGCTGCAACCATTTGGTTAGTGTTGCGTTTATGGACAGATTTTGACACCACCCTGCGTTACTAAGCAGTTAACAGTCCGGTTAGAGGGAGGTTAAGCCAGCGATCGTCTACATACAGCGCGAGCAGGCAATGATTGTTTCAAACGTCGTGCCAACTCGTGTAGAAACCGGAGAGGGGGGGACTTGCTATTCAGGGGCCCAGTTGTGCTCTGCAGTGATTGGGGGCCTAGGGCGAATCGGCCGTTCCCTACATGAACTACCATCGTGAAGCTCTCTATTACTAATCCGTTGTCCTTGTAATTACAGTTTTGCTCGTCGTTCAAGTAAATTCACATTTTGTTTACTAAAAAATTTGCAACCCAGATTCAGTAACAGGAGGTCAGATCACTCTCACCGATTAGAATTTAGCTATAAATAAAACAGTAATTTCAACCTTAAATTAACAAAAGTTACCTTAGTGCCACAAATAGCAAGAGACGGTAACTTCGAAAGTAAACAAACATGGACGCTAATTTGCTGAAAATGCATTACTTTCCCAACTCCATAGGGCCGCTTAGGTTTGCAGCCCCAGTTTGATTTTTTTCCGAACAAATTCTAGATGTTCCCCTGCCAGCTTTTTTCCTGAATTCGTACGGCACTCTAACTTTGTTGTGATTTCCGCAGTTGTGACTTTTTGTTGCTATGCTGTTTGTCCTTGTCGAAATTGTAAATTGCACAAACAAAAACACCAAAATTCGTGCTGTCACTCACCTTATGCACCCTACAACGAGTATTGCTGCAGAAAATTTTTTTTGAAGAGCAAACGTCTGCTCAACGTTCTTAGCGGATCTTGAAATTGACTCGTGTTAGCTACAAACTCTGTGAACCGGGAACAAATGTACATAGGAATGATGGTAACTTTCCCAAGCCTTCTGTAAATAAAACGTTGCAAACAACGCCCTTTATATCCCAGCTGAAAGTCATCATCAAAAGACACTGCGAAAGACGAGCTGACATTCATATGGTCTAGATATATCGTAATAGCGTTTTCCACAGAAGGTGGAGAGAAAATGGAAGTTCCATTAATAAAAGTTCCAAAAACAGAAGTAGGCCAGCTAATGCGACCTTTTCAGAAAGTTGGTGAGAGGAAGATTGTTCAATACATGTTCAAGCCAGACACGGTCCGTGCGGACACAATCTCCTCCGGCAATGAATTCCAAGCTAGAACTACACTGCTCGTAAAAAAAAAAAAAAAAAAATCTTTACAGTAATTTAGTCTTGACTGGGGAACCTCTAGTTACACTCGCAGAACGAACATCGTAGAATGGCAAATCAGCAGAAAGAGACCATGTAATATTTTAAAAGTAATCGGAAGGTCAAATTTTAATCTAAGCAGTTCAAGTGTTTGCAACCCCTACAACAATCAAACGTGTTTCAGGAGACGTTTCTCAAACCCAGCAGACCTTTCGTGAAACAAGCCTGGACCAAATTTGCTCCACTGCAGTATCAAACGAAAAAAGCCACGAAGCTTCAATAGATTGGTATAGAGGATGAATTTGTCTGTCAGTCGTCTTCAACCATCTATGTTATACCGTAATGAGGACTGTCAGCCTGAGGCAGCAATGCCGCATGAGAAACAGCTCACAAGTAGCTGTTCTGCAATCTGGATAAAGGAAGCTACCCATGGGTGCATGCCGTCCTTGGGCAGGTTACCTTGATAGGTTAGTCGTGTTGCCGTCTTAGTTCGGTTATCAGCTAGTTCATCGATAGACCTGAAGCACATGCTTTTAGGTAGTTTTATGCGTTGTCTTTGATGATGATTAATTTCCCTGTATAACAATTATAACTTATTGTTGAGTTCATGATGTGTGAATAATTTTGGTGTTTTACAGTCAAAATCCTCATAACCCTTGGCCCAATTTTCGGGATTTATGAAATTAAATCCACAATAGGGTATAGAATATGTGTGGAAAATTTGGTATCAGTTGTGCAGTGGGTTTAAAAGTAATTGTGGAGACTGAAGACAGATGGATGAGAAACTCTTTATCTCTTTCGCATCGCACATCACGAATAAGCTAATATTGGATAAATATTGGTTTTATTTTCATTATTGTGAACATACTTTAGGGTGTATGGTAACAATATTAAGTGGCAATTTAGATATGTTTGTTTGGGTGGTACTGTAGTACGTCGTACATACTACAGCATGCAGTCTACCATCAAAACAAAATATTTTTAGATTAGGGTTAGGATAGGTTAGGTTAGGTCTTTTTGACTAGGGTTTCCAAACTTGACCCTAAATGCCAACCTTAGGTTAACAGGTTTGAAACCAAAATATAAAACCAGGTTTTTCCTACTACCCAGGTTTTACACGAAACGGAACAAGATGCAGTGCGAGTTCATGCCTCTCTTCGCAAAATTGCTAATACTACATTTAAAAAAAAAATGATGTAAACTAGTAACATTTGTGAACTTTTACATACTTTTGAAAATTTCCTAAACTTCTTAAACTAATCCTTTCGTTTAAAATTAACTTCAGCAATGACTGAAGGTTAGCGTTTGCATACCGTAGTCACCTGCTGAGCTTGATGTGCCCTAAACTAGAAGTAAAGCAGCAGCAATGCTGGTTGATATAGTAATGGGGAGTGAGGAGGCTTTCCTGTTTGCCTGAGTCCCATCACCGGCCCTAGCTACACAGGCATAGCGTAGCTCACTCACATCGCACCTGTCTTTAACGAAAACGCTACATAATTATTATGGAGCTAATGTGCGTAAAGAAGGGAACAAAAAAATAGAGGTGAAAATTGAGGTTTAATATTGTGTTTAAGCCTCTATTTCACCATAATATTACACCCAAAAAACCCGGGTTATGGCTCTGTCAATCCTGGGGTTTGGGGGTTTGTAAATCGTCTGGGTAACCGGATTTGAAGCCCTATCCTTGACCTAGGCTTGGTTAAGTGTTTTAACCTGATCTAACCTAATCTAATCTAAAAATCTTTATACTGCTTAATGTTAGGCCATACGCTATAGTAGTAACGTGACTGTAGACTGCATATTGTAGTAACACCTTTGTTTGTTACGTTTGTGTCGATAGCCCTAATGCAATTAGTGTTCATTCAAGCCAACACAATTCCAGTAGCTCGTTTCTGTTTTGTGTAGGCTGGTCGATTAAAAACTGGATTGACATCTGATGTGTCTTCTTTATAATTCAAACAAAGCAGGCAAAAATTCCAGATCTTTGCCTGAAGGCGGATGAGAGCTAGACATTCAATCCCAGCGTGGGTTTTAAATAAGCTTGAAAGAATGGTGTCTCTTTAATGGATCTGACTTTAATTAAAAGTTTTGTCCCCCGAGTAGCTCGCTCAAGGTGATGCATTATTAGATTTGTTTCTTGAATGCTCTTCCCATCTTCTTCCGCTGATGCTTCGAAGCTGACGCGTTTGCCAATACTAAAGATGTGAGCAGAAGAAAAATCTACGGTTTTTTTCTTTATCTTTTCGGTAAAACATTTTTTATGGCGTAAAACTCCCTTCCATTATTATAACAATCGTGTTACTTTTCTGAAAACAGTTAAATGCATACGTCTTCACTATACACAACACATCATCCTATCCTCTAGCCAAATTTACTGTTCTTCCTATCATCAATCCATTTTTCTCGCTTTCATAGCCTTTATTACTGCCAGCTTTTTTCAGTGGAGTAGAAGTTTCCTTCTGTTGTCACAAAGTTGAGAATGCAGCTCACTTTACCATGGTTTAAATAATGTTCACTTTGTAATAGATTGGTTCTGTCAGTATTCTTCAGGTATTTGGTGGGAGCAGTATTTTCTATTAATATTGCGGAAAGGAATTTGGGGTTCTGTTTGGCTTTATTACTAAGACTACTTTCATAGGTGTCTGTGGCTGAATGAATGGCTGTGGCAGCAGCATTATGAATAGTCTTTAAAGCCTGCAAAGTTGGGATGTAGGAATGTTTTTTAAGACGACTGTTGGCTCTTTTTTTGGCATTAACCCTGGAACGCACAATGCTATTTTACCACAGTGCTCTTCTCTTTGGTTTTAGCTGTTAAGTTATTGGAACAAAGTTAATGACGACATTGACAAAATCGTCAAGGATTGCGAGCTGGGGGCTAACAGTAAGGTCATTGCATTCCACATCCCAGTCAATGATGAAGATAATATAGTGAGTAATTAACCTGCTTTATGGAAATTGGGATGTGGCAAGATAGGTAGGTTAAGATTTAAACAATAATCAATGTTAATGTCCAAATCAAGGAGGCCATGATCACTGAGACTGAGCAGTGCATAATGATGTTGGTTAGGGATAATTTGAAATTCAGGAGGAGATAATAAGATCAAGCAGGGCTTGGTCTTATTATGTCACCTGGTTGGCCTGGTGACGTGTTGCAACAAGTCGAAATCCTGTAAAATTCAGAAATTCACGAGGCAGTAACAGGTTGGGATGTGAGATTGTGAGCCGAATTTGTTGCAGGGAAGTTAAAATGGCCCATTAAGAAAGTGGGGAGGTTACAAAAAAAATTCATGGCACGATTGACTGTGGACAAAAAGCAGGCCAGTCAACAGAAAGAGCAACACTAGGTATGCGGTAACAGCAGCCAACTTTGAAGCTGTAAGAACTGTTTACTTTGATGCAGCACCAACTGATTTCCCGTTCCACGCTGGAGTCAGTGCTGACACTTACGTTGGTAAAAAAAAAACAACAATGGTAGACTTGCTATACAGTGCTACATCTCTGTGGGCGCTGCCAGTCCTATCACTATGATAAAGGGTATATCCATTTATACTCAAAAAGGAAGAGGCCAGAAGACTGAGTAAAGTGGTTTTCAGAAGTCCCAACAATATACACTTTTCTATGGCTTTAAAACGCAATACTTTAAATCAGTAAAAAACTTTGTTGGCCACATGCTGTGTGGCATGCGTTTGGTGCAATGAAAATTATATCGGAATTGTTGATTGGTTAGAGTGGGTCCCTTTCACTAATTTAGAAATTTGGTTGGCATCTTTCGGAATTTTTTTTTCGGATTTACGGTCACTAAGTTGAAGGAGTGGTTCTTGATCCTCATGACTGACCTTAGCGTACCAAAGTTTTTGTTGGGCTTCGTAACGTAAATGGTTATTTTTAAGGCCTACTTAGTTAAAACTACCATGCTCAGTCAACAGTTATACTCAAGCTGCATGCAGGTTTTTTCCCCACAAAATATTATGTTCTCCTGCCCGCGTTCACAAGGCATTTTGCTGATAGTGAATTTCTAATTCGTATTGCAGTACGTTTCGGCTATAACTGCCGTAATCCGTTTTTTTAATGTCGTGTTCGACTGCTGTTTAAACTTTTCATGTAAGTTGATGAATGTTATTCTGAATATCCGTAACCAGTTTGTTTAATCAGATGAACGATGTAGAAATTACAAACCAAAAACCGTTTTTGGATGCCATTTTTGGTCGCCATTTTGGATTTTTATCAACTGGTATAAAACCAAGTACGTACTTCCTTCCCCGTATCGCAAGGAATATTTCTACCAAATTTCATTCCCATCAATTCATTCAGTCGGAACATAATGCTTGAATTGATGGAACAAAAAGATTAAGGAACAAAAAGACGGACAGGCAGCACCAAATGTGAAATCATCCGTATAAAACGGGACCTCAGAGCATTATATAAACAAAAACATACCAAACCATTCAGTCCATAACAATTTGCCACACAAACACTTCTCCTACTTACCAGCTAAATTTGTTTTTGCTTCTTCCTCCCAAATTCCTCCCCTTTTCCTTCGTTTGTAAGCACAGGTTTTTTTTTTTTGTCATTGAATTCCCTGCCTTTATCACAACACAAGCTTGTGGTGCAGTAATGGCCAAACACATGCTACTCACAGCGCACCATCCTACCCTCCGGCAAACTTCTTACCTATTCTCCCCCAAATTCCCTCGTCGTTCTAGTAGTGATTCTTATCGCATTTGTCTAGCAAGAGGACGGTATCCTTAGGGACGCACCTCAAGAGAGTAGGGAGCATGCCCTCTCTGGGCTGTGGTTGCAGTAATGTAATGGCTTCTGTGTACACGCTTGTTTGCACAGACGACGTCCCACAGGAAAATGCCCCGATCAGAGAGGTCAATGACTAATCTACAGTGAATGAAGAGGGGGCAAGAGGGGAAAAAACGATTGCTGACATGACAAGTCTGGCTTCGTTTGCCCTTCTGCACCGCCTGGTCGTTACTGTGGTTTGTAGGGCATTCTTATGCTAGCTTTCTCTTCACATTTTGTTAAGAAAATGCTGGTAATAAAGTTGAAGCGATGCTCAAGGAATGTATACACAAGGAGTAAACAGTTCTCATTAACCAAACCGTTATAAGTGGCTAACACTTAGTAGTAAAATATAGAGATAGTTAGCAGTAAATGACAAGTAATGGCTCTGTCGTGCTGTCATCATATGAGCCACATGACGATTAAGAAAAGGAACAGTTTGGCCGTCTGATTGTACTAGCCCAGTCAAATACACGCGTCGAGGTACAGAGCCATCGTACGTCATACAGAAGTGTATACTGCAGTGGTGTATGGTAATATCAGAGGCAATCACTTTGCTTGGTTCTTTCTAGAACCCCATATGCAGAAAGGGCTCAAGTACCAGTTAAGGCACACAAGATTTTCACTCTTGTTTGTATTTTGTTTAATGTAATGGTTGAGGCATCCACTTTGCATAGTTCTACAACACCATATGCAGGAAGGATTCAAATACCGGTTAGGGCATACAGGTTTTCTCTTGTTCAGGTTTTGTTTAGTGCAGTGTCTGAGGCGTCAGCTTTGCATGGTTCTAGACCCCCATATGCAGATATGGTTCAAGTACCAGTTAGGGCATGTGGGTTTTCTCTCTTGTTTAGTGTACATTGTATGCAGGAAAGCTAACGTTATAAACTCCTTTTCTACATTTAAATTTTTTTTGCATTTTTGTCTTGTACATAACTATAAATATAAAGTGTATTGATATTGCTAGCATGGACTCGTTCCTTACCTATATGCTTTGTCTTTAATTGAATAAAGGGGAAAACTTAATTCTCAATATGCACTTCACTCATCTGGTGTTAAGTTTGTCTGTGCAACAGTGAACATTTTACCAAGCTTTGTGATGCGCAGTATTCATGCTGCGAATGTCAACTCGGGTTGTAGCAACACTAAACTAAGATATCAACAGGGCGTTTTCATACTACAGAAATTCTCACATTCATGTTAAATCAACACTGATAACTCATTTTGGTTAATTTTCATTTGTATCTAGAGTATCTTAACAAGCGATACACTGTGTGCTGTCTTTCAGGAATGATTTACTAAGCTCAGGGATTCTCCTTCCAGGGCACTCACAAAGCAAAAACATTTCGTGTGCTGCTAGTTAGAAGCTTTTTTCTTTTTGATATTACTGTATAAGGCTACAATAATTAGAGATGGTCAAAACGTTTAATCGTAAACAAGCTACTTTCACAAAGCACGAAGCGTAACCCATCCGAAAAGTGATGTAGTGTTTCTTCGTAATTTTTATTGCCCTTGATAAAATTTATATTCATTTTCCATTGCGGCAAACAAAAAACATTAGTCTATGTTAACGTCAAAATCAGATGCTGAATATTGACTATGACATCCTTTCATATCTGAGTAAAGCCATAGGCAACGTTATTGCATTTCAGCTTGAGTGAGACTGTAATTTCTCCCTCCATTTTTCCCCTGACATTCAACAAATTTACATTTCATGATGACGAGCCCGAAGCCAGAGTGACTGTCATTTATCCCGTCCACGTTTTGGAGGTTAATAACGAAGCCATCAATATACCGCTAATCAGTTAGCTGGTTCACTGCCGGACAGGACAGGACATAATTTCCCGTTTGAGTTATCTGACAGTGTCCACTTGACACTGACGTAGACCCAACTCGCAACCATTGACATTGCGACGTTATTGGACATTAATCAGGAAAATTGTCTCCTTTCATGCATGCGAATGGAGCAGTCTCCATGAAGTGATAGATACTTGGTGGTCTATGCTAGCGGTGATCAGGCCTTCTAGGTCTATTTCCTCGAGGCTTATTATTGGTCCGGATGTATAGAATTCAACTGGTGTGGCTGAAGCTTATGATATTTTGTGATTATCGACCTCATCGTATGGTAACTTGTAGGAGGAGGTTACCAGAGTTGTATTTATTTAGTGGACACTAGAAATAGTAATGTCTGAGTTTCTAATAGTACAATGTTATTAGAGGAGGCTTTTGCATGCTATTCCATTCCTAGCTGTCTTAAGTGCACGGGGTTTTGCAAACCAAAACGTTTATTCTTCAAAGAATGTGATATTGCTATGGCGTTACAATGAACATCAAAACGAAGTTCTGTATGCCATCTTGTGTGAATATTCCATATGCCATTCCAATACTTACTAAATTGCCTTGGTACAACTTCCTCAGTTCCAATGCTGGTGCTTATTTACTTTTAACTCTGACGGGGAAAAAGTTTCTTGTAAACTAAAAAGAAGTCTTTAAGTTATTTGATTCTGACAAAACTATATCATTATTGCTATTATTTGTCTTTTTTTTTTTTCATCTTTTCCCTGCCTTCTTATTAGTGGCCAGAGTGGAGGAACGGGCTTTTTCGTTTCTTATGGCGTGTCTCGCCTATTCCCCCGAGTCTTAAGGATTACCTTTAGTTTGTATGGCGTTCTATGGTGAAACTCCCTGGAGGTCCTCTTGGGGTTCTACGGCTTAATCAAGCTGCAATTGGCGAGCTAAATAACAAGCGAAAATAAAAGTTATAAACGGGTCCACAATTGCGAGGATGCCTTGAGGGCTGGAAAAATGTTAGGGGAACGAAATTATAGACAATGCTAGCTTCTTTTTATAGCCTTTACGTTCGGCGACAGGCCTTGTTGTACTGCTTTCTTCGTGTTTTATTTTTTCGTGTTTCTTGGTTTTTTTTTTCGTCCCGTCCGTTGCAAGTGCAGTTCCGAAGCGTGCGGACAAAACACATAAAACACGTTTTTTTTTTGCGTGACTTATCTCTATAAGAGCGCCACCAACAAGCAAAGGGAATTGCGCAAAAACGTGCGAGCTACTGGGAATTAGATCAACGATGGGTGCTCCTTGAAAGTGCCCCTGCTGTCAACGTTAACACTGTCGTCTTCCTTCTCTTCGCCTTTTCTGTTGGGTTTTTGTTGTTTTCTGAACCTAAGCTCTTCACGAAGTAGGTTCAACTGTAAGGGAGTTGGAGTGATTTATATGACACCACGTGTGAATTACGGCCGTCATACATTTACAGATGGCTCGCCTCCTCCTCCGCCTTCGACAACGATAGATGTATTTTCCGGGAAAGTATTGACAATTTCTCGTTGAATTATGGTGATGGATCGAGCAATGTTATAGCGGTCGAATGTTTATTCCTCACGCCGTAGATAGGGAGTGTTCTGGTGCTGTGCACTATGCCAATCGCCTAATACGGTGCAAGCAAAGATTGTAAAAAGATTGCAGGAACAAGATTGCGGCACGTCGAAGTTCAATCGAAGATTTTTATCGCAGCATAAACAAAACTTTTAATCACGGCCTGTCATAAGCCATTGACAAGTACATTTTCCAATTTAGGATTGTTCAAATAACTGTTAGGTCTAGATTTAATGTCGTTTCTAACTACGATGGTTTCATTGTCGTTACCTTTATAAATTTAGTTTCTTTTCCGAAATTAGGATTCTTTAGATTGTCTTTACCCTGAGGTTTAGTTCCTTTCCGAAGTTAGATGCTTTAAAATGTCGTTACCTCCAGATTTTAGATTTTTTTTCCAAAATTAAGATTGTTGAAAATATCGTTACCACTAGATTCAGTTTCTTTAAAGTATACACTAAAATCTTTATACTTCACCCCTTTGGAGAGAAAGTAATTCGATTGCACACGCGTAGAAGGGTACAATACATTTAGTATTTTCCAACTCCTAATTGAATCACTCTAAATAATATTGATTAACAAGTAGTCACCATTATTTGGCTGAAATTAGGACAAATAATCTAATGATGCCATCATTTGAATGTTGCAATCCTGTGTGGTCTCCTGTGTTGCAGCTTTGAGATGTTTTGCTGAAAAGTACTCATTGCGACAAACGTTCTCGTAACTATGTTAAAAATGTTCTTGGAGTCAAACCAAACAAAGTGTTTCGCAGGTAAATCTTGCCTTGAAAGCGTATCAGTTAGGTTTATGCAGGGGTGTAAACCTAAGTTTCCCTACAAACTAGGCTAGCTTAGTTATTGTCAATCCTCAATGCACATCAGCACTTTTTTTTTTAAAGACATTGATTTATAGTGTAGAGTTTAAAACCTAAATTGGTCTGGTAGCAGGATAACTTTAAAAAACTCTGGTAACTTGTTAATTTGTTACGTGTGTCACTGGCTGAAAATCAAAATTGGCTTGAGTTTCATCATGGATTTTCACTCTTGAGAGGGCTCAGCATGTGCTAAAAGTTGGTTTTAGGTCCCAGTATTTTCGTCACCAATTTTTGCAGATAATTTTTATAAACAAACAAAAAAGTATATTTTGTCATTGAAAAAGCTCTTCATAAAATCCACGGAAGAAAATGTTAAAAGTTGCAGTCAAGTTCATCGGCCTGCTTTATCGCAGATCAAATTATCGGATTTTGTAACCCGAGGCAATAATATTTCAATTTTCAGTCAACATATATGTGTTTATTTGCTTAGCTTAGTGTTTGCTAATGGTCGGGTTTTTGAATTGTACTTAATGTAGGGAACTTTACAAAAACTGAACATGCATAGCAAGTGGATTTTGCTGGTTTCGCATTTCCTCGGCAAAGGGCGGTATTATTTTTACTTTCGATATGATTGACCTAGCCCTCTTTTACCCGGCTGTTAATTTAGTAAAATCTATCTTATAAAACTAATGCCTCCACAACGGTTTTACTTCTTCGATTCCTTCCTTTGTAAGAGTTTTTATGAGTTTAATGCAGTAATTGTCAAGAATTTCTGTGTTATTTGTTTTTCTACATAAGTCTTTAGGAATTCTTTGAGGCACTCTAGAATGATATTCTGTAAGGCTGCCTCGAAAAATATGGCTTTAGTCAAGTTTAAGTCGTTGTTGGTAATATTAAATCCTCTCTTCAATCCCTGTAATTAATGCAGTCAGACTTGGAAGTCGAGGTCCGAGTAGTAGTAAGCTAAGTAGTCGCCAGTTGAACCAGTTACCAATAGCTCAAACCAACTGGTGAGCTGGTGTATACAACCAGGATGCTTTTAAATCGTCAAGTCCGATTCAGGTCAGGCTTATCTTATGAGACGGATTTATGGTTAGTTTATGACGATGTCGTAACAAAATTCCATTGCTCTCGACCGCTGAGTCCAAGGTTGCAAACGGGGCCACATAGTTACCTAGTAAATGGAAGCGAAGTCAGGGGTCGTGCGTAATTTACGTCACACGTCCTAATTTTGCCTGTTTTGTGTGACGGGGAGTTGCGTAGTGGGTTGTCTGGTCGTCGAGAGGTCATTTGCGAAGCGCTCGCGTGGCTTTGCCTCGTGCTGAAGCTCTGCCACGTCCAAGAGTGAAAACGTCATCTTCACCAAGCCGTGCTTAAGACATAAGTGAAAGTTTCACCACTTGTGAAAGGAGTTACGTTCTCATGGGCCAGGTGGACTGAATGTATGCTGTAAACTAGAAAGGACTTCAACGAAAAATTTGCTTGCAAGAGCAGTAATTGTTTTAATCAAAATTTGCATATTACATGCAGATTTCCCTAATGATAGACTTGCCTCAGTCAAGTCGACTGTTTATATTAAGTTTTTTAGTACCGTAATTATTTCTCTTATACCACTGAAGAAACTTTGAATTTAAAATGAGAAGTGGAACGTTTTGCTCGTTGTGTTAAATTGCAGATTGCGTTTGGCACAGTTTCCGTGATTCTTAACCTACAAATGCTGGGAACTTAATTAGTTTATTGTCCAAAATTAAATTCTGCTAAGTGGAACTCTGTAATATAAATCCTATGCTTCCATTAGGGCTCCATCAATGAAAAAATAAAAACAAAAAGCTCTTTTGAATTTTTGATAGCCAAACTGCTAGAATTCTTGAAATGAACTTGAGAAAGTCTTTTTTTCGCTGTAATAAAAAAAAAAATTACCATGAACTGTACTATGAACTCCTAAACTACTAGTGAGTGTTATGATCCTTTGATTTGTCAAATTTTATTTTCCTAATGCCCTCACTTTGTCACAGCACCCAATGTTTCCTTGCCATAATATTCATAGAGATCAATTCCCTAACGATAAACAAATGACTAGTAGTTTAATAGCTTTAGGATGTCCCTGTAATTAATCTGGTATTGCAAATTATACACCTTCACCTTTGAAAACCAGTAATTTGCCACGTGTATATAAATGACTCGCTTTAACCCATTAACTTTCAAAGAACAACGCATACGTGCTCTTGTTCAAAATCCATAAATTATTATTCCATTCTCTTACTTTCCGTCTGTAAGGATTCGTAAGAATTTTATTTCGTAATGCCCTCTCTTGTAATTAACCTGGTGATGCTAACAGGATTTTACGTTTGAAAACCAATAATTGGCCACGCGTATATTAATGGTTAGCTTTAACCCATTAACATTAAAAAAAAAAAAACTACGTGTGATCTTCTTTAAAAGCCATAAAATTATTTCGTCTTTTCTTCGTCTGTAAGGCAGAATCTTTCCGTCTGAGGCATCTGTAAGGATTCGTTGGAATTTTATTTTTGCAATACCCGCACTTCATCATGTTTCTCAACGTTTCTTTGCCATAATATTCAAAAGAAATCATTCCACTAACGATAAACAAACTGTTCGTAGGTTAATAGCTTTAGGATGTTAGTGTTCCTGTAAATAACCTGATGATGCAAATACACCTTCACGTTTGAAATCCAATTTGCCATGTGTAAATTAATGGCTCGTTTTAACCCGTTAACATTCGAAGAACAACACACAAGTTTGCTCTTGTTCAAGATCCATAAATTATTGTTCAGTCTTTCCGTCTGTAAGGCCGAATCTTTCCGTCTCTAAGGTATCTGTAAGGATTCTTCAGAATTTTTATTTCGTAATGCCCTCACTTCATCAATCACTCATGCCATAATACTCGAAAGAAATCATTCCACAGACGATAAACAAACGATTGGTAAGTTAATAGCTTTAGATGTTCCTGTAAGTGTTCCTGTAATTAACCTGGTGATGCAAAGACACCTTCACATTTGAAAAACCTATAATTTGCCACGTGTTAATTCGAAGAACAACACACACACGTGCTCCTCTTCAAAGGCTACAACTTTTTTCCTTCTCTTACTTTCCATCTGTAAGGCAGAATTTTTCATGGTGTAAGGCAGCTGTAAGGATTCGTTAGAATTTTATTTTCGTAATACCCTCACTTCGTTAGATCACCCAATGCTTCCTTGCCGTAATATTCAAAGAAAACATTCCACCAACGAGACTGGTAAATTAATAACTTTAGATGTTATAATAGTGTTCCTGTAATTACCCTGATGATGCAAATAACCTTCACGATTGAAAACCAATAATTTGCCATGTATAAGTTAATGGATTCAAAGAACAACACACACACACGTGTACTCTTCTTCAAAATCCATAAATTGTTATTTTATCCTCTTACTTTTCCTCAGTAATAAGACAGAATTTTTCCGTCTGTAAGGAATCTTTAAGTATTTGTCAAAATTTTATTTTCGTAATGCCCTCACCTTTAGATCACCCAATGTTTCCTTGACACAGTATTCAAAGAAAGCATTCCACTAACGATAAACAAATGACTGGTGAATTAAAAAGTTATAAAAGTGTTCCTGTAGCCAAGTGTTCCTGTAGCATTGGATGGCGACGATCCCAATGTTCGGATTGTGTGGGGTCTCCTGTTTTCTTGTGTTTTTAATGGTTTTAAGTATTTTTTCATCATGTATTTTATTCGTGAACAAGGCACATAGATTTGAATTAGTGCTGAAAATTAAAATTTTCTTTGTTGTTTTACTCCGAGTGGAATTCCTCAGCCTAGTCAGTGGGTATCTCAGTTCTTGACGCCCCGCAAACTCGGAAAATGTCTTTCGCTTCGTGTTCCTTGTAATTAACCTGGTGTTGCAAATACAGCTTCACGTTTGAAAAACAGTAAATTTTCTGCGTGTAAATTAACGGCTCACTTTAACCCGTTGACATTCAAAGAGCAACACTCACGTGTGCTCTTCTTCAAAATCCATAAATTGTTATTCCATCGTCTTACTTTCCATCTGTAAGGCAGAATGTAGTCCCGTTATTCTCTTTCCATCCCGACTCCTCCAAGAGCAAGAGAAACGAGTACGCAGACAAGAAAAAAAAAAGCGGCAACTCCAACGGTTGTGGCCGAGGCGGTTAATTTTTTATGTTTTTCTCTCGCACAACGTGGTCATCTACCGTTTTCTCTTTCTCGGCTCCCTCATTCCATTATTTCTGTCCAAAGTTTGATTAATCTTTTGCAAGCCGACCTCCCCGCTCTTGCGTGCGTTGTATTTTTTTTTTCTCCCATCAACTTTTTTTTTTCTCTCCAAGACAACAGTACAAAACGCACTGGGATTCCAAGACCACGCCAAAGGCGATTATTGAGAGTGAAAAACAATTTTGTTGCTAGGCTTTCAAGGTATTAAACGTGCAAGCTCTTGTGGGAAAACTGAACTTATTCTCTCCACCTTTTTTCCCCAACCCTCAAAGCCTTCCTTTTCTCCCAAAGTCTATCAAGGAATACAGCTAAATTAAATATTGCGCCACAGTTCTCAGCCGCTGCTTACAAGCCACAAGGGAATGAGCCTTTTTTTTAAGCCCCTAAGTTGCGTGTTTTGTGTTAGCTTAGCGTCGACTTCGGGTTTCTTGTGTTTGAGTTTGTCTTACCTTTCCCACAGACTAAGGCACTGATTTTTAGTCAACGTTTGTACATGGAATCCCAGGTTAGCACAGTAAGGTCGACCAGAAGTGGGTGGGGAAAATGCATTAATTGCCAGGGTTGAAACTTACAGAATAACTTCATTTTGGCACCAGATTAAAGAAATCAACGAGTCCCTAGTAATTCTGGGGGTGGAACAGTATTTTTCAGAGGATTGTATCATGTTTAAGGGTGTAAATCAAGAAAAATGTGTGTGAGGTATTGTTATCTCAGCATTCGAACACCATGTAATACCCTATACTACCGAGTCGATGAAATAAAGCACAAGTGGTGTAAGACCTACTTTTGCCCCTAAAACTTGAACATTTCTCATTAAAATAAGGATAGTGGTACTTACCTACTAAATGCAAAACTCGATCATATAGACTGGAAGAAAAAAATTTAAATCAATGGCAAATGTTGGGACATTTGGGTACTGGGCTGTTTTACCTTTTATTTTTTGACCATGCTTACCGGTCATACACTTGCGTAAGATGTCAGGTATTGTCTTAAGGCAAGGGTCCTAATGTAAATAGCCTGTACTTCTCTGTACTTAAGATGTTTTACGAGATAAGACGGGTTTCGATTTTGTACAGATGACGATTTGATGCATTTAAAACAGCAAATCATTTAACTCCACCTCCAGCACGACACGTAAAATACAGGATTTTATATTCGATGACCTAAGTCCTCGTGGGCTTACACAATTCATTACACACAAATTTATTACAAACCTTTCCACATTTTCCCACAATTTCCTATAGTTAGCTCATTAACCGTATAGCTTAAAAACAAGGTCCTACCCCTCCCTCCCTTCCTAGCAACAGCAAAAACAGCCCTTGAAAAGAATTACCCAGGTCTTTTCTGTCCAAATCCCTAAAGCCAGAAATCTCATGTAGTTTCGTGGTTTTTCACTACTTTCTTCGTGATGTGAATTTTTTTTTAGTTACGTTTACATAAATTAGCAAAACTGCCTTACTTTTAACACGCGAATGAATTTGGATTTTGTGTGCCTGTTAAAGTGACTGTGTTTATCTACTTGGACATGACAAATTTGCAATTGTTTTCCGATTTGCTTGAAGTTTCGTTACAAGGAAGGGGTGCTTGAAGGAAAAGATTGCGAAGATGTAGTTTCAAGCTCAACATTTTTGGAGATTTCAACACTGACAATAAGATTCAACATGGTGGTAAGATAACCGGCAGTAAGGGAAGCCTATGTAATATGCTAGTGGCCCCGAGCACACATCTTCATGCCTCGCTTGCCACCAGTGATGTAGCCTCAGATAACTACGAGGTAGCCTGCATCCTTACAATGCCTTCACACCCAGATGTGTCAACAACGTAACGGAACAGAATGTATTATTGATTACTCGCTTCTGTACGATCCATCATTCGTTCGTTATTCAAGTTAAAAGGTGATTCACCTTGTAATGAACAACGGATCGAACAGACGTTGTAGCAAATCTTGTTAGCTTGCCAATGTTTGCTGGGGCCTATGGGCAATTAAGTCTTTATCTGTTTAATCAGTCATGAGTTGCATTACCTATGTATTGTAATTTCCTTTCCGGTTCCTGCCTCTATACCTTCTAGAAGTTTCGATTACCCAAAATACTTTTCTGCGGTTGTCAGGGGTAAGCAACCTGTATTTAAGCACCGGAGCCAGCATGCAAAATCAGTTAGCCTTTGGGCCAGCCATCCGGCTGGTCCTCCTCCGGCCATATGTGTATGTTTAATGCCACATGTTGGCATATGTATTCCCTTAGTGAAAACATTGTCTTGGTGCCGCCGTCACTCTATTTTTAAGAAATTATTAAATGTACATTTTTTTAAAGGCACATTTACTCCGTCCAGAATTTTTTCCATGCAGGGCAAATTGACTTAATTGAGTTTGGAAGCGTGTATATTGACCAGTTAGTAACCATCATTGTTGAATAGTGTTTATTAATTTTCTGCTTAATGTGAGTCGATTAAGTGACGAAGTATCTATTGACACTGAATTGTTTTTCCACTTTATATCCTGTTTGTAATGGCTGGTAAGTCATAAGTGGTTTTTCGAGACCCTCTCCTGCCATTTCTTTTCTGGAGCAAAAACTTGTATTATTAAAAATAAATGATTTATAATGATTCTAACCCATTTTTTTGGTTCTTTTTTTTTCAGATCCACCAGAGAACATCACAGTCTCGACACCAACCGTGGATGTTGTAGAGGGCGACACCCCTTCCCGCGTGCGATGTCGAGCCTACGCCTATCCCGACAGCTCGTACAGGTGGCGCCACCACAACCACACCGTGAGCCACGGCGAAGTGTTGCAACTGCCGCCCGGTATCTCGAGGGAACACAGCGGCCTGTACACGTGCGTGGCTTCCAATCGCCATGGCAACGTCGCCAGGGACACCCTCATCAACGTCCTGTGTAAGTTGCAAGTCGTGGACACGCAAGTCCTTTGGGTAGGCGTGGGCAGGGGCTGATAAGACCCTGGCCACCGCCAACGTGCGGCCAGAGTGTTAACTACTGAAGGCAAAGGGTTCGGGTTGGGTGGCCATGCTGCTGCATCGTTAATGAGCTTACGTGTGGATTCGTCACGCGAATTTAAAACCACCACCGGCCCCTTGGGCACGTCTTGAATCTAATCACGCCCTAACCCGCTTGCCGTCCGACTTTAGCATAAATCCTTAACTTTGCTTCAACGTGAAGATAATTTCAAATCTTAATGAAGCCCAAATTAAACAATAACATTTAGTGTATACGCTGGACATATTGAGTGAACGAAGATGTAATCAGTGCGGCAGAGAAAGTCAGCTTAAAAATTATGCCGCTATCTATTGCCGCTTGATCATGGCAATTCTTAAAGGTGCCTTTTCACCCTACGGAAAGCAACACTCGGCAAGCGATATGCGCACGATTTAGTGACGTCATCATCTAGGTTAGCTTGGAGTGGAAGAAACGCATGTTGTTACTACGGTAGCTCATTGGAACACAATTTATTTTCTACACACAAAATTTTTATGAAACCGGTACTAGGCTTTCCAGCACCGGATTAGAAACCCTACAACAGCGCCCATCTTATTTCGGTTTCATAAAAGTTTTGTGGGTGTAGAAAAAAAAAAAAAGTTGTGTCCCAACGAGCCACCACATGTTGCGGTCGCGCAGCTTAAAATGGCCAGAAAACGACAATAAGGAGAGAGAATTTCGTGAAGGTAAACTGTGTTAGCTAACATTTGCCATACGCGGTTTGTGCAAATACTGTGAATTGTTTAGGCAGTTTGTGATAGCGCAATGTCTGTTTGCTGGGATCTCTGAACTCCACTGTGGGTCGGCTTAAGCTACGGTAACCAGCGCCATGTCTGTGTTTCTGCGGTACTTGATCGGAGGCTGTCTGTGCAATCTCGTGACCTACACAGACTTCATGCAGTGAGCACTAGCATCCCGTCTGAAAAGTTGCATAATTTACCAGTCTAGTAGGAGGCCTTGTTTTCAATGTCCCTTTTGTGGTCACATTGGCATTTGTTTCTATTGGGCCCCGACTTTGATAGCCAATAGTTTTCCGTCAACAATATACAAGTCGTAATATTTCGGTTTTACTGATTGTTACTAAGTAATCGACATTGCCCTTCACACTGCCTTTACAATGTGCAAATTTATAGACATAAAATACCTCCATAGGAGAAAAAAGCTACAGATGAAGATAACGCTGTGTAACCTTTTGTACTTTTACATTCTTATGAAAGTTGTCTATTTGCCCAAAACCAAAACTGGTATAAGAGAAGCCATCAAATTCTGATAAGGGACGGCATTTGAAGGTAGTGATATCACTTAACCAGCGCCAAGGTTAATCCTATTAGCCAAGTTAATCGCACCATATAATACTTCCGACGTTAAACGAAAACTTGAATATTGCGTACCGCGAGTAGCAATGTTCTGGTTTTCATTTAACTTTCGAACTATTAGCCGGTGCGATTAACTTGTCTAATAGGATTAGCCTTGGTGGCATTTCCCTGATTGAATATCACTACCTTCAAAAGCCGAGCGTTTTTGGAAACTTGGCGGCTTCTCTTGTACCAGTTTTGGGTTTGGGCGGATTTAATTATCCGGCCACACTGTGCATAGAAATTTCGCATTTTTTATGTTCGAGTGTTGTTGCAGTATTTGGTTATGTTTATTTCCAGAAGCTAATGAAGTATGCACGTCGTGTTATACACTCCTGTTATACCATCCTGTATTTCTTAATACTGTTACAGTGCTTCCTTTTTTGGTTCCTAGGTGCGAAGAGTAGGGAACCCTGTTTACCCGCTACTGTGCATTGCTTGCTTTCTTAGTCCATCGCATGATCATGACTGGTTAAAATCGGCAACAGTAAGTGATTAAAGATAAGTGATTGGCCACCATGGGTTAAACACAACCAATACAGAAACAGTAAAGAGGCGCAACAATGAACGTTATGGGAACCGTGGAAGATTAAGTGCGCGTATCTCGCAGACTACGCTGTGTTCCTCCTTTTCTCATCTACATAGTAAGATCTATAAATCAAGACTGCTACTTTAAGCATCTTTTAAAAGTTAAGGAAGAAGCGCTGGCACCGAGTGTCTGGTAAAGGGAAAGCATTTGGGGAAACTTTTCAGGACGGCATGCTTCTCGAAGGAGCAGCTTCAAGACCTTGAGTCTCATTTATTTCCGCTAGCATGGACAAGAACATGGCAGAATGTAATAGAAGTGATCTTCAGAAGAGGGGGATCGTTAGCCATGGGGGCGGGGTTTGGGTTTGAGACACACGATGACTGCTATTTCTGTGAACATGAACATGGAAAAATATAACTGAAGTGATCATAGGAAGGGGGGGATAGGGAATATTAGTGGTGGCGTGGGTGATTTGATTCACAGGATGCGCTGTTTGAGTGAGCGAAGCGTACCACATTCCGCGTTTATTAGCCCGTGTGCGCAAAAATTTGTTCGGTAATTCGGTCAAACATGGAGATACACATGGGCAACCATACCGTACCAGTACTGCAAACCGTGCATCCAACACCACCCTGGCTTCAGCTAAACCACGCGCAATGGCTGTTTGCCGTGACGTTACCATGAGTTAGCCAATGACGAACGAGAACAACTGCTGTTTGGCCGTCTGATTTGACTAGCCCCGTCACGTGATATGAACGTCACAGCAAACCGCCATGGCGGGTGGTATAGTTTATTACAAGGTGTATACCAGACACTGGCGCTTTTTGAACCTGAGAGGTTCGTTTGCACCTAACTGTTTCACAAAACGACACGGAACTCCACTGTTGACTTTTCGTGTCGCAATGCGAACATTGTTAATCTTAATTATTGCTGGCGAATGTTTTCGCCTTCTTTTTCTTACAGTTGTGGTAACTGTTGCCATTAAAAGTGAATTAAGAGGGAATTAAGAGTAATTTACGCGCCACTCTCTGTTCGCAGAAAGAAATTCGTGGGATTACCCATCAAAAGCATTTATCCAGTACCTTCGTAGCACCAATCGTGGGAAGGGGTTGGGGTCACATTCACTATATCGTAAAGCTTAGGAAGTTAGGAAGACTTAGTCTGGGCCCGAGTTAAGATCGACGTGTTTTATGTAAATGCTGGACAAATTTAATTGAAAAAACCGTCGGGTCGTTTTTCACGAGATTAATTACGCGCCACGCAAGGAGGTTTGGTTCCCCCATACCCCCTCCCTCCCCGCCCCACCCACACTTAACGAGTCTCTGAGAGGATCCCATAAAAGCTTCATTTATAGCTAGCGTTAAAGTGTTCGTCTTTATTTTTTTTTACGCGACGCCTTAAGAGTTGATACAAATTCGTGATTTTGTCTCACAAGAAAAAAAATCTTCTTAAACGTCGTAACGATTTTTTAAATTTTTTTTTGGTCTGTAGGTGGGGGTGTGTGTTGTCGCTTTTTCGCTGTAACTTTAAATCCAATAAACGTGAGTAACGTTTACGTGAAGATGACAAGGTCAGCACATACTTGTACCGTTAAAAATCTCAGAGCAAAAAAGCGAGGTTAATTCTTTAGTTCCAACAGGCATGTATTATCAAGTACTTTGAGGAATACTTTTTTACTAGCTGAAGCCCCAGTGGTGTTGAAGGTACGGTTTGCAATGCTGGTTAGGCTCATGTGCATGTCCGTGTTCGGCTGAATTGTAGGGCACATCGCTTCGCTCAATCAGCGCATCCTGTGACTCAAATCCTCCCCCCCCCCCCCACCATCTGCTTATGATCCTCTCTAATAATTACTTCTATTAGTCTTCCATGTTCCTGTTCATGCTGGTGGAAATATCAGCGCATCATGTGACTCAAATCATCCATCCTCTTTCACGGCTAGCTCTTCTATTGTATTCTGCCAGCCATGTCCATGCTGACGGAAATAAATAAGGCTCAAGGCGGTCTCGAAGCTGCCCCTTCGAGAAGCATCTTGTCCTGAAAAGTTATCCCCCAATGATTTCCCTCCTTAAAGCGGTCGTGGGATGGATGGTAGAGCCTACTGTTGCCTGGTAGAGTTGATCTGGTCAGTGACTAGACTGAGAACCTGGCAAACAAAGCCCCTGCCAGTCGGTGCACGGTTTTCTAATATCTATAAAGGCTTGACCAAAGACATTCGACGCGTTATCCGCTTAACCTCCATTTCTGCCACCAGTCGTGTTAATGTTAAAAAGCAGGCATTTGTTTGAGGCCCAGCACTCGTAATCGTTAAGGACGCCAGCGCACTGAGCGTCCAGGTCGCGCGGCCAGAGGTTGTTGCAGCCAAAAAACCGGGCCACTCGCCGTGCGGCCGCGTCCTTTTTTTCATTGATAATTCTCGATCACGTGGTAAAAAATGAATACGGAGCAAGTATGGTCGCCCTGTGGCCGCCTGCACGCCGCCCGAGATCCCAGTGGCTGCGGCAACACTACGCTACGGCCAAGTGCACATTGCTACATACCGTAAGCATTC
>JAHWFP010016004.1:7809-41766 GCA_023313725.1 Lithobius niger | reverse complement strand
GCATCGAGCTGTTTTTTCAGTAAACAATACGGCTCGCGTTTAAAAATAAATAAATAAATTATCGAACCGTTGCAGGAATGAAAGCTAGCTCTCTCCTGCCCGTCCTCCTACCCTCCTCCCCCACCCCGCCCAGTCAGTCGTCGAGTCAAAGACCTCATTACATATGCAAATAGTCCAGCGGCCCATACGACGCCCACCCACACTCTGATTGCCACTGACGGAGAAAATTAGTCCGTGTGGACTACATTCCAGAAATTCGAGCAGGAAATCCCAACTTCAGAAATTATCAGATTGGCACTGGTTAGTCGGCTTTTGTAGTGCAATGTCTGGAAACCAGATATCGTTACTAGTGATTTTATTGACTGTTTTGATTTTATTGGCGATTACTGACTGCGCATGCGGAAATCGTGGGCGACAGCCGCCGTCTAAAATAAATGAATGAGAGCGTACGTTTATTTTTCAAGCAAACAAAAGTACAAAAATGCAGCATAGGCCCACACCCCAGAAGAGCTAATGCCTGCATAAAAAACAGCTTTAAAGGGACATATGGCCTGCCTTATAACAGCCACGCGCAGCTCTACGTACACGCATGTTACTATCGCACCGTTTCACGTGACTCGACGTAGTAACACAAAGTCAACTAAAATTGTATACGAACCAGCATCAAGTTAAAGGTTGTGTCATCACAAACCGGAATGATTTTCGTATTTTAACATCATAATTTATAATTTTTTAGGCTAGTGTCTTATAATTTTTCTTCGGCGATCTATTGGCATAAATAATTTTAATTTTTATTTTAGTCTTTTAGATTTTTTTATCTCATGATAATTATTAGCAAACGATTAAAAATTAGTACATGTACACACAGAGATGAAACCGCATGGTTATATTAAGCGCGTAAATGATCATATAATCGCAGGATGCATAAAATATAGTTCACAATATTCAACAGAAAATCTCCTAGACGCCACATTTTAAAACGGATTTTTAGCAAGGGATTAACTAACGATAAGCAAATAGACCTTTGGGGCTGTACTTGATGTGGTGGATCGAGGAATGTACCTTTAACAGGGTTTGCATAAGGGCTTGAAGTCCTTGAATTATTAAGAAAAAAATCGAAGCCTTGGATTCCTTGAAATTGTTAGCTACGTCGTTGAAAACCCTTGGAATTAATTTTTTTTCGTTTTAAATAACGTGAATGTTTGTCGAAATCATGTCGATGAGCTTTTAGGAATTAAAACGAATACAGAAAAAGTTACGGAAAAAAAACGGATGGAAAAATAAACGAAGGAAAAACTGGTTTCCTGGTGAAATTCTTACCCTGTCTGGTGAAGTTCGAACCAAGACTAAACAATTTTGGGTGACAGGTTTGTGGCCTATTTTACAATAGTTTAACGTACAAATTTGGACCCCCCTTGCTTTGAATTTAGGGCCCCCTTGCCTCCTGGGCCCGAGGGACATGCAAGCTTTGCACCCCCCCCCCCCTTAATTGCGATACCGGCCATCTTTCTTTTTAGTCTTCTGTACAGCCGGAACGGCGGAGATTAAGACGACTTTGTCCTTCTGTTCGACGCTTTTCCAACTTCAGGACGGCAACAGATAGACACGAACGGTTTTCACCATAGGATTTAGCGACCAAAAATTAGTTTAAAAAAAGGCAATTTAAAACATCGTTGCTTCCGTATAGCTAATCGGCTTTCTCGACGTTTCCTAATTATCGTTGCATTTAAACCTGCACTACAGGCCGACAAGTAACCGTACACTAGCGTCATTTAAAATAGTCTCGATACCAGATTACGTGGCGCATAAGGCTATGCCAAACCAATTTCTCCGTGAGCTTCTACTTACGAAATTAAAACGACAGGTTAAAAAAAAATTATGCCTAAAACCTGAATGTTTTGTCTTAAATCAGATTGCCACGGCAACGTTTCTCCGCACCGTGTTGCATAAATGAATAAGCCTACTCTCGAACCCGTTCTCCGTTAGCTGCTAGTTACGAAATTGAAGCAGCGGGTAAAAATTAGGCCTGAAATCTAAAACTAGGCCCAAAAGCCGGCCCAAACTAGGCCCATTTTAAACCGGCAATCATGATTATACCACAATAGAGAGTGCCGTTGCAGTGCGTGATGGAGGTGTGCGCCTCAGCATTTTCGATGGTGGCGGAAGTGTACAGACCACTTTATTTTCCCTTTCAAAACTACGATTATCTCTCCACGGTAGCCAGCATCTACAACCAAAACGTTGGCGCCGTTACCTTAGAGTTAGTTTAATTTATTTACTCAAATTAATCAAAACTTTAATTTGGAATTGTAATTTACAACTTGTTAGACATTTGCAAAAAAAAAAAAAAATTGGTGCTAAGATTGGTCCTTCGTTACAAAATCAGGTTTCCAAAGACCAAAAACGACCAAAACTGGTTTTGATTTCCACTTTCCTGCAGCTCAGCTTTTGCACCGATAATTAACCATCCAATTTCCTGTATCGGAAATGTGCGTCAATAGAGTTTGCACTATTTACCCTAATTATGGAGCTCACAGTCGTAATTAGGCGAAAAGGTCATTAACATGATACAAAGGACCTAATCAGTTTCTCCAATTTTTGAAAATAACTCGCCTACCCACCTTGCACGGGCGCTGGAGCAGAACGAAATTTGATAAAAATCGACACTTCAAACCGTCTAACACCCAAGAATTCATACGCGAATACATCCTCCTTCCTTATTAGCCGGCATCAACTCCGTGATAGGTGTAATTATCGTTTTAAAGAAACTCCGCGCCGCTACGGGGGCGCTACTGTAACGCTTTACGTCATACATGATAGAACGTTGATAACGTTCTTTTTTTTTTTTACCGAGTCACGATCTAACGTTTGCGTTTGATGACGGTGATCAATGGATCGTATCGGCTATTTTACCAAGTATTATAATTACTGTCTGCCATTAATGAAATTATTCATTGGCCGCTGTAGGCGAATGCGTAAAGTAGATCAAGTCACGTATACAAAGTCAAACTCGGATCGTAAAAGGATCGTAAAGAGTCAAAATAAAGCCTTGCGCGTGCTGTTACGAGATGCGAAACTATTTCCTTATGAGCGGAAGCGATGAAATAAAAAGATATTTAGCCTATACGTGGTACCATATTGGAGCAGGATTGAAGTAAGGCACTAGAGCGACAAGTAAGATAAACATCATCCGAAAAACAGTTCCGCAAATAAATTAAAGAAGTAAATGGAAAAAGTATTGGTCACACAAAAACACAATGGTCTCAGAACGACTGATCTTTCGAAATTTTTAAAGCGTTTCCGGTTTTAACTTACTACTATAGGGCAGTGTGACACAACGTAGTATTATTGTATATAACTCTATGGTGGAGCCAGTAACAGGGTTAGCTGCAAGGGGCACTGGAGGGGGAAAAGAAGGGCCGTCTTACTGAAGCCAATGCTGTTAGAGCGGATTTCTTAGGCCTATAACGCGCAATTTTTGTCGATTTGGTGGCAGTTGCTGACATTTTTAAGCAAGTGGAATCTTTATTTTCCAATTACAACCTAGCAGCATAAGGGATTGGAGAAAACAACGTATTTTTAAGCCTATGAAATCCGCTCTCAACGCACTACCTTGACTAGAAGTGCCGTTGTTTAACCCTCCATTTTAATCTAGTGCCCCTTGCAGCTATCTCTCTTGTAGCCAAAATGACGTCACATGACGCTGCTCATCTCTTAGCAGCCACCTACATTTTATTCACATTCTTCTATTTTAATACTACATTAGTTATAATTATTTTTAATTGTTCCTATTGTATGCTCGTAATTATAATTTTCAAGACAGGTGTTAGTGGATATTTAGCATCTCTTACTGACTTCCTTTTGCCAATTTTTGATAATAAATTTATTATTATTATTATTATTATTATTATTATTATTATTATATTTTATTGTATGTTATTTTTGGATTTAGCAAAATTTAGTAGTAGCAAGGAACAAAAAGTGCCGAAGTGAAAAAAAATAAAATATAATTTCAAAACAAAAAAAGTGGAGAGTGACATCTTGTGTTGAATGCACAAGAACAAGAGGACATTCTCCATTTTTGGGGGGGTTTTTAAATTTATTTTAAATTTTATTTTTTCAACGTGGGCAGTTTTGCCTTCATTTTTTCCGTCATTTTTCACCATGAGCATTTTAAAGTTTTTGTGTGTTTTGTTTCCTTGAAAATGACCAGCTCGAAACGTCGGATTAATGTTTGAATTTGTGTACTTTTGCTTTCCTATTTAATAAACTAGAGCCCTATTACTAAACTGTAGGTCTAGTAGTGTTAGTAGCAGTAGTAGTATTAGCAGTAATTGCAAGAATTTACAGGATTGGGTATGAAAATTCGCAACTCTAAAAAGTCCCTACTGAAACGTGTTACATTCATTCCTATTAGTTCCGTCCGAGTTTTCAGAGGGCGCCACTTGTTCCATCTGGTAATTTTTGCTCATTTTGCAGCCCAAAGCTAAAGTAAACGAAATTGAAACTAAGCTAAACTAAATAATAATTAAATACAAACTAGTTTCGTTTAGTTTAGTTTAATTGTAGGCTGAAAACTGGATAGAAATTCCCACATAAAACTCATGGCGCCCTCTATAAACTTAGACGGAACTAATAGGAATGAATCTAAGACGTGTCAGTGGGGGTCTCAGTCACAAATTTTCCTCCCTAACCCTGCAAATTCTTGGTAATAGTAGTATTAATAATGGTAGTAGTAGTAATTGTAATAGTACTAATTGCCCCCCCCCCCCACCTCTAACTCCATTCAACGTGCCAACGAGACGCTCTGCCAACTGCACTAACCAAGACTTACTAGGATAGCACAGAAGCTGTTCAACGTTTCCCAGCGGTGACCTGAAGGACACAAACGATTATACAAGAAGGGAAAGAAGCTTGCTTCCTGGATTCCTCGTTTGGAATTAATGACGTAAGCAAACAATGTTGATGAAGTAAATGGTGAACATTAAAGACAGGCCTTGTGAGAATATAGTTTACAGATTCTACTCTCGGTTGGAACCTATCGTCAGAGTCCGACCCCGTAGCACAGTGGTGGAGCCAGGGTTCGTACTCTCTGTAACCTTAAAATTCAAGGACTATTTCAGGATATTTCAAAGCCTGGTCAATGAATATTTCAGGCGGGGATAATAAATACAGTAATTATGAAAAAATGAGAATTAAAAGAAAATTCGTAAATATGAAATCTTATCAACACTGTGGCAAGACGTGACACGTTTCGTTCCATTTAAATGACTCTGGTGAAACGCAGTGGTGTTACACTTGTTTTTTTTTTCATTTTTTTGTATGTTTAAAAATTGTTTTCTTTAAATTTACACTTTTGTCTGCAACGGAAAACAAAACGTGATTCTCTGTTCTAGGAATGTTTCTAGGACTATTCCAGGACTTAAGGAATTTTTCGAGTTTTTCAAGGAATTTTGCAGGACATTTTCAGGTTTTCAAGGACCCGTTCAAACCCAGTAAGAGCGCCCAGGCAGTTAGTAAGTGGGATATGCTGGGAAAAATTTTGTTAGCATATTTGTTGTTCCAAAAGCATCAACAAACGTCAACTGAGCATATATTTCAATTTTGACGATTACTCTTACTTGGCCGAGCGAGAGATGCTTTAATACATTACATTAATTTTTTTTTATATTCACAGGGCAAAAACATATATTATTTCTGCCCAGTGCTCCACAGGACAGTGCTTTCCTACTCGGCTTGTATGATTTCTGCCCAGTGCTCTACCTCTCATTTCGCTCGCCCCCTCCCCACCCCTAAAATTTTTAATGTCGGAATGTTTCAATCAAATCAGAACAAATAGCAAACGTTATCTTGTTTCAAACAGATAAACACAATCACAAACTGACTGACAGGCACAAAATCCAAATTCATTCGAGTGCCCACACCATGATTAAACACACGAAGAAATAAACGGCCTAACAGACGGAAAAAACCCTTCCATAACGCAAAGTGAGGGAACCATTTATGATAGTTAGCCCCCCCCCCCAGTTCTAAAAATAAAATTGCAGGCATGGAAAAGTGCTTGAAAAAAATAAAGTTTCAGACTTCCGTGTCGGACGAACTTATTTATTTATGTTGAAACACAAATGTAGAAGAAAAAGCATCAGTTTGTATACAACCAGTGCTGCAGTTGTGTCATTTACCGCAACAAAGTGCTCTTACAACTTGCCAAAGTACTGATGCAATTTCTTATTTGACGAATATCTCGTAATTCAATTGGGATACGAGCTCTACTGGTTTTTTTTTTCTAAACTCTAAATTATTCTTTTCTGGTCCGTGACAAATCCTGGCAAAATGGTGAAGTTTGGGAATTGTAAGTTTACATGCGAGTGTGAGCCCTAACTCCTTGGCCGAAACAGTAACGAATATCTTGTAATTATTTTAATTGGTGTAAATTCCATGGGGAGTTGAGCTCTAATGTTTTTTTTTTTTATAAACTCTAAATTATTCGTTTGCGGTTCTTCATAAGTCCTGAAAAAATAGTGAAGCAAGTCCTGGAATAATTGGCCCAAGCAATTACGCTGTAAACGCTGCAAAATTCCTCAATTTTCACGTCGCTGTTACTAACGAAACGCCGTAGCCTACTATATATTTTTCTTTCATTCTATTTACTCCTTTAAGTTGATGGGCGTGTCAGCTATTATGTCTGGCTGAACGCTTCTGGGTTTTTTAATTTTTTTTTTTACTTTATTTTTCATCACCTTAAGCGTTAATGACCCTGGCCCTACATATTCCTCGCAGATGATTCCAAAGAACCTACTTTTGCATCAGCTGTTTCTCCGATTTTAAGGTCGTTTTTTGCCCCCGTTCACAATTATTGCCTTGGTCGCTCGCGGCTGGATGATTTGTCCGGAGACTCATTTCCGATCGGCTCTCAGTTTGACGTAGGCTTGAAATTATAGTTCAGTCCGGCAGAATTTGTTTGGCGGACTGTGAAATTGGACCAAAAATATTATAATTTTTTTTTTCATCCGTTTTTGTTTTAGTTCTGTTTCCTTTTTGTTTTAGCTCTGGGCTAATCTCTTGGAAATCAGTGTCACCACGTAGCTTGTTACGCCCTGTATGGATGATGGGCAAGATATGTAAAGTTCGTTGACATGGTAGTTATCAATTTTGCAAGTTTTGCCTATTTTGCCAAAATGTGCGGCAAAACAGCGTAAGCCAAAAACGGTGGTAAAGGTGGAGAGGAGGTAAGAGTTGTAACGATCAAAATGCAGCGCACATAAAATGCACAATTTGGGATGTTTTGAAGTAATACCCGCTTCGTTGTAAGTAGAGTTTAGCATAAATGCGTGTAGTAGTAATCTTGTTTGCGACTGGGAAGGAGACCATGGCAAAGTCTTGGCTAGAACCCGCTGTCTGGTAGTATGAGAGACTATCCCCTGCCATGACAGGACGTCTCCCAGTTCGAATACCATGTTTTCCCCCACTCTTTCTGATCGGGTTTTCCTAATATGGGTAGTGAAGTTCAGAATTTAGATGGTTTATCTGTATGAGCGTTGGTTTGCTTTAAAAAACGTAAAGTTCAGAGAAATGGATGAAAAAAATCCGTACTGTGAGAAGAGTACACCGTTCGTTTACAGGATTTGGGGAAGCGTGGCGGGATGTCGAGGGGGCTCTGGCTGAGCTTAGTGAACCACGAGGATGTCAGTCTGACTTAACGGCTAAACAAACCCTGATTTTCGTTCCCTTCGCTCACTCAATCAGCGCATCCTCTGATTCATTTCACCATTTCAAAGTTGTATCTGAACTTTGAAATTAATGCAAGCAATAAATTAACAAAAAACCCACAAGGCCAAGGCATGACGAAGTAAACAGTCAGCATTAAAGAGTGTCATTCGCTCACTCAATCAGCGCGTCCTCTGATTCATTTCACCGTTTCAAAGTTGTATCTGTTTTTTTTTCACGATTTAAGTTCACTGTTATTCAATAAACTAAATTAATACTACTGAATAAAATTATTTTAATTTAATTTTTTATTTTTCTGCAAATTGTTTGCTTATTTTTCCATCTCAGCATAGTTTGTTTTTAATTGTTGCAGGAAGGAGGCAACAAAGTGACGATTGTTGCAGGAAGGAGTATATTACTACGTTAGTGTTTTATATTGTTGTGAGCGTACAGCTTTGGGCCGTGGCTCTGAATAAACAAACCAACAAAGTGACAATTTTTGCTTTCTAATTTGAAACAATTCAACTGGGGGTCACGAAGCCCGCTTTCGTTAGAGCCCGGTTTAGAGACCCTGAGGGCCTCAAGATTTAAGCGGAAACCCGTATCTTTCATTTTAGTTCACAATAACGGATCAACGGATTTAACGGATTTATTCAGAGCATAACGCCCTATGCGCCATGCGCCCTGTCATCTAATACAAAACAAAGCACAAACAACATGAAATACACAACTCAACTGTTCGCTGGCTGACAATGTAACTTTCCGCACAAGAAAAGACGCACTACGACAATGATAGTTCTCGCGCGTTGAAATTGTTGACAATGCACGGTTGCACTTTTCTCATGCGCCTAAATTTTTGCCCCGCAAAACCGGATGATCAAAGCAAAGCAACATGAGTAGTAGTAGTAGGATCAGCGCGACATAATTGGGGCGGAGTGAGCGAAGCGAGTGTAGCTCCATATGCAGTGACTCATTGTGGTTTCTTTGTCGCAGTACACGCTGAAAACTACTGAACCGATTTTGATGAAATTTTGCATGATAACCAAGTACAACCTGGAGAGCGTCGTTATTTTCAAATCGAAAATCGAGTATATTTTGGGCGGAAATTAAGGGAAAAAATCTATCGGAAATTGCTAGAAGCCAATTGTTAGGGGAAACCAACGGTTAAAACCCATTGTTAGAAACCGTTTTCGGTTTGCGTTAATTGAAATAGCGTGGATTTCACGTTGAATAATGCGCTGTACAAACGAACAAAGAATGCAACAGTTTTGAGTATTAACAATTCAGATTTTCGACAAGGGGTTTCCTGACAAACCAGACTCACAGTTCATACATAACAAGCACCCAATTTTAATTTTCAGCACAATCGAACATTTGTGTAGCTTGTCCACCTACAGACAAAGGACAATGAATGAATACAAATACAATCGTTAAAACAGTAAAAAATGTATTCATTCATTGTCCTTTGTCTGTAGGTGAACAAGACACACAAATGCTCTATTGTGCTGAAAATTAAAATAGGTTGCTTGTTACTTATGAACTGTGAGTCTGGTTCGTCAGGAAACCCTTTGTTGAAAAATCTTCTTTCACTCACAAACTGGTCGTTTTAACAATTCAGGTTCACAAGAACCATGCACCCGCATTATCGACCAACGAAAAATTGTTTCGCAGATACGAATAAAAATGAAACGAACCGGGTAAAAAATTAATTGTCCAAGGTTCAGTAAAAAAAAATGAAAATGGTGGGAGAGGAAGGGAAGAAAGAAGGAAGGAAGGAGGAGAGGAGAAATAAAAATAATATGGGAATGAGGGCCGGACTAGGGGAGGGAACGGAGGGAGAGGAGAGAGAATCAACAATGTAGGTGCAAGTGCCTCCCCATCCCCACCTCGCGGAAACGCCCTTTCCTCCCTAGAAACAATCTCACCAACATTTAACGGGGGGGGGGGGGGGCCTCGTTATTAGCCTTGTAGATTAGGCGAGGGGGAGAGTTTTCAGCTACCTAACAAGGATATCACCTCTCCCTTTTCCTGATTCCGTGCCTTTGGTTTACCAGCGTTTAACGCAAAGGCTGAATTGTTGCGTATGGTCGCAGATATTGTTTGAAGCAGCGCTGGGAATTGTTCAGTTTTGCGGTGAAACTACGGTCTAACAATTGTCTCGTATCTATCAGGCTGTCATGATGCAGTTTCCTTTTGAAACCAAAAAGACAAATTCGTCCCAACTCATCCTTCCCGAACGCAGTTTAGCACACCATGCGTGCTATTTGCTGCAACGTCGGCCATCACTCCTTCGAAATTTACAACAGTACTCGGCACGCTCAAGAGACCGTTTCACAGAGCGGAAGTGATGTCACTACCAACGCGCATACTAGTGGTTGAATAGTTTATCGATTAACTCGGAATGGAATCCATCATTCGCATCAAAAGGTGACGTCAGTTTCGCCCAGCAGACACTGTTGCTGAGTTTGCTCACGATTTTCTATGTTGAAGGTGCCAAACTGTATCTAGCACGATGGGTGTCGAACGAGTTTATATTGGTAGTTTTCGAAGGCACTGATGGTTAAGTGGTGAAAGCAGTTAGCCTAGTTTCCTGAAAAAGAGCTTGGTGGGTAACCGGAAAAAAAAAAGACCATGGCAGAAGAGTTGATCTGGATAGTCTCGACCAGATTTAGTTGCAAAGCTCGTACTGCGCTTTTAAGTCGCGTTTACGCAACGACATGCCTTTGCATTCTCGTAGTTAGAATTTAATTGTCGTGGCAAACGTGTCGTTGCCATGGTAACATCGCAACTTGGTTTAGCTGAATCCGACAACGTTTGAGGAAATGCTTGCAGTCTTATAAACCGTGACAATAAGATAAAGAATCCCTCCTGACGAAACAACTTTCCAGTTGCTTCTCAGCTCACATTAGACAGTTTTCGATGCGAGCCGCCAGAGTTGAAATCGCCGCCATGTTGGAATTTCTTCTACAGAGCAGTGACATTTGCCGCCATATTGGCACCAGTATGGGTTTTGGAGGTGGCATAACTACAAGGTGCACTACATAAAAATGGAGGAGAAAACAACGGAAGAGCTGATTTCTTACGCTTAAAATAACGTTGTTTTCTCCAACAATAAAAATCGAGCGTTTTAGGTCTAAGAAATCACTCTTCACACCATCGGCTTCAGTATGACGCTCTTATGTTTTTCTCTGCAGTGCCCCTTGCAGCTAACCCATTAAGGCTCCAGCATAGAGTTATATACAATAATACTCCGTCGTGTCACTGCTCTATAGCTTCTGGCTGCGAGAATGCAAAGGCGAGACGCGCTAAATGCACCTTCACACTTTTATTTCCTGCTTCGTGAGTTTCTTCCATATGGCCCACAAGCAAAGAAGCTGTAATGCAGTCAAAAATGTGTGCCTACAATACAGAACTGAAGCAGCAGGCCTTTAACAAAAAGGAGAGTTATCTCAATGCGACTTGCCTTCTCGATATGAATTCGTATTCATTATGCTGTAACTCTTTCTTCTTATTCCATCGCTCACCACAAGGTCGTTTGGGAGTGAAGCTGATGGCGTCGGATCGCACACGGTTCCAGACTCATGATTCAACATCGCCAGAACATTTTTACCCCAGCAACGCCAAAAGACGGTAACTGCTCAGCACGCGCGAGAACTGATATTGAATCGAGAGGCAAGACATCGTAATTTCAACCTCAGTCGGCCTTGGCTTCACACTTCTTTCAATGTCATTTTAACGCTGTAGCTTGGAAAATGTAGACCGTCTTGACTAATCGCAGCACAGCGCAGAGGCAATACTAATACAGTGGTAGTGTCTGTTTGTCTGTCACCAAACGTGTCCATATGGCAACTTTTGTACCCGCTGTCCGATTCATATGAAAATTTGTACATACATTCAACGTTTTATTTGCAGATATAAATTCGTGATAAAATTGGGCTATGGCGTTTGTGATAATGATTTTCAGGGATCGGATTGAATTCGTATTACAACTCGATCAAAAATTACTATACAGTACTCGACAACGAATTTTGAACACTTCAAATGTACTAATTCTGAATACGGATTAATCGTTCCTGGTAGATGCCATTGTTTGTGCAAAGATGGCGTGTAGCTTCTGCGTTAATTTCCATTGTTTTTAAACAAAACTAAGTTGCAGCTAAATTGTCCCTCTCATCGTCGTGGTGCAGATAACCCAGTTTGGAGGACGTTGCATTGTTAGAGGACGTTTCGAAGTTATAGACAGTTCTAATGATGCGTAAGTTTTACACGCAACAATGCTAAGAACGGAACAATGAAGTTTTCGCCCAGGGATCAATGATTCTGTGAGAAAAAGTGTTGAAAATTCGATTTGACATTGAATTTTGAACACTTCTTTGCCACACAAGCATTGATGTAATGATTTTTCCTATACGAAAACGCCATTGTTACGATTAGCTTAGAAACGATCTCAAACACTGCAACGTTGTTCTATTTCAACAGTGGAAAGATGTTTGCACTAACATCTACCAGGAACGATTACTCCGCATGCTGAATTCAGTACAACATTTGAAGTGTTCAAAATTCGAACATTTCTTTGCCTTATCCATTGACGAAAATTGCATTGTTTCATTCTTAGCATTAATGTGTTTATAGAGCAGTGACACGACGTAGTATTATTGTATATAACTCTATGCTGGAGCCTTAATGGGTTAGCTGCAAGGGGCAGTGCAGAGAGAAACAGAAGGGCGTCATAGTGAAGCTGATGCTGTGAAGAGTGATTAAAACGCGCGATTTTTGTTGTTGGAGAAAACAACGTTATTTTAAGCCTAAGAAATTCTCTCTTCCCGTGTTTTTCCCTCCATTTTTATGTAGTGCACCTTGTAATTATGCTCTCCAAAACCCATACTCGTACCAATATGGCGGCAAATGTCCCTGCTCTATATCTTGCCTCATTCGAACTAGCCATAGCTTAGAAACGGGCTCAAACAACGCAACGTTGTTCTATTTAAACAATGGAAAGTAACGACGAAACTACACGCAATGTTTGCACAAACAATGGCATCCACCAGAAACGATTAATACTGATGCAGAATTCAGTACAATATTTGAAGGGTTCAAAATTCCTTGTCCATTACTTGACACAAAAAACGAAATATAAAAGCCCGCTACATCTTTTAATTTAGCGGTGAAGACCATGTATTGAATTTAACCAATTTAACCAAAATTTAACCAGTACGCCAATCTTACGCGTTTTCACGAAATTTTTTAACCAAAAGTTGTCGTTCGCATAAATTGACATTATCCTAAAAACATGGGATAGGGTGGGGGGCCCGGGGAGTCCTTGTAGGCAATATTTTAGCTTAATATGGGAACACTGGCAGATTTATCTTCGCTATGCAAAAATCGAACCGAAATCCAGTTCGGCGACGCAAACTTTTGCAGCTTTGTTTGACACAAGGAACTGAAGATATTTTATAATTAAACGATAAACAAACGACAATTAAACAATGCAGGAATCACGCTTAATCTAAGGGCTTTAAGTTCCGTTTGGTCGCAAATGTGTATTCCCATTCATATCAGTTAAGAAACACAAATTTTTCCTATCTGAAGCAACCATGTGGAAGTGTCAACCATCGCTGACATTTTTTTTTAAATTTTGTAGATTTCTGACACGATTAATACTGCACTACAATATGGATGACAATAGCGCTTCTATCGAAGTCCACTCAAACTGCTACGGGTACTTACTTGTTACCTTCGAAATATAAACCCACGTGTCAGTGTATTTGTGCTGTGGGCTACTTTTAAGCACGATTTACAAATAAATAAATAAAAAACGTGTAGCACAAAGTACGGATGTATGTGGGAAGTTCCGATTGCGTTTTTAGCTTTGTAGCTTTTGTAGCTTTTAATATTTAAATAGCTCAAATTACTTGAAATCAATTAAATTAAAGCTGCGTTCACCCGTTAATATCTCTGGACTCGAAATAGCTCAAAATAAAATAAGAGCTTTTTTTCCCGATTTCCGTTGTCTACGGGGCACTGAAACTATAATTCAGCTGACTTTATGTGGTTTAATTATAAATCGGTAGTGGATATTTGATGATATTTTCGTGAAATAGTAGACCAGTGCTCATACCTTAAAAAGTGCTTTATATTTCGACAAAGAAACGAAAAAATGATAGCCCCTTCTTCAGAACGAATTTAAACATGCCTATGTTCAGTAGCCTAACTTGCAGTAATGCACTAAATAAAATATCAACATGTAACAATCACAATGAATAACTTACTAAAATTTTTAACCCATTCCCACCATGACGTGAGGCGTGGAATACAAGCCTAAGGGATGTGAAACCGAATCGTGCTGACACTCTATCACATTCATAGTAACAGCTTGACAAAATTCAAGCTGTTATGTAGGCATATGTTAATTCGCTTTGAAGAATGGGATGAAACTTTTACATATTTTGTACTTAATATAAGTTACGTTTTAATATAATTACAAATTTTAAAAATAAGTAAATAATATTTAAAAAATAAGCAAAAGTCGCATAAAAAAATTTCTATTGTTTTTTTTTTTAGCTCCTAACTGATCTCACGCTATCCGAAAACCCGCCGTATTTTTAGACTACTAATAATTAATAACATTATTATTTTTTCATTTAAATGTGCGTGGCAACGTCAGTCGTTAATAACATTCTTAAAATACCATAAATTTGAATATTCAATCGACGATCCTAAAGTCCACAATGTTAATTCCCATTCATCCCCACCGCACAGCCAAACAAAATTCTAAGCGCAAAAAAAAAATAAAAATTAAAATTAACCGGCTTACCTATTTAGAAGAGTAAATCTCACGTGGTAACGCTCCTGCAAGTGTTTCGTCTTAAATGACTAAATTCCTACCTGAATTTCTTTTATACCTGGATTGGCTCGAGAGTATCGTTTAACCTGCTTCTCGCTACTTCGCCAGAGGTGCTGAGCCGCGCGCAACAAACCCACCAATCCGGAACGAGCTTAGAGAAGGCCGTTAGGGAAAGCCTACGCTCGACAAAAACCGTAGCTGAAGCGCCGTTATTTCGTATTGAATCAGTCTTAGCGACGAGACGATGCAGCCAACGTTGGAATGTAACACCATACGTGATTGGGTGATGCTCATTCTCGTCACGGTGACGTCACATGCCAAACTTAGTGACATTGAATAAGCGGTAAGGAAAAAAATTGCGTGGTTACCTGACTGTTTTTTTCCCCGGTTTTTTTTTCCTTTCGCTAACTTGCGGCGTTTTAGTTCCCGTGATCTACCGGAAGTAGTGAAATCTAAATAAAAGATCATTCCAGATTTGCGGAAAACTCGCGCTGAGACGGTTGTAAAGGATCGACAAAAAGTGCGGTTCATTGGGCTACCTGAAAGAACGACGTATTTTATGGAAAGTAAGGAGATATGAGTAGAAGCATAGTGATCGCCTAACTCCACGGCTTTTGTACAGAGGCTAGTTTCGATAATGTTTCAAACACTTAAAACTAAAATCAACGTTCGTCTAAAGTAGGTGATGAGGGCAGTCCTGCTTAATTTTCTGCAACACAGCGTGGATATAAGGCAACTGTATACACATGTAGAAGGCTAATTTATTTAAAAAATTTAATTCCAGTTTTAAATAAATCCAACACGAAGCAAACGAAAAATTCTGTAACTTAAAGGGATATACCCCCCAGCGCCATTTTTCTCGATCTACCACATCAAGTACGACCCCAAACGTCTACTTCCTTACCGTTAGGCAATCCCTTGGTAATAATCCGTTTTAAAATATGACATCTAGATTTTCTGTTGAATAATTGTTGACTTTAATTACTGTATCCTACACGTATATGATGCTTTGCGCGCTTAAAATATTCATCTCGGTGTGTGTGCATATACTAATTTTCTAATAATTACCATGAAATCAAAAATCGAAAAGACTAATGCGGTAAAAATTAAAATTAATTATTCCAATAGATTGCCGAAGCAAAATTATAAGACACTAGCTTAGAAAGTTATAAATTGTGATGTTAAAATACGAGAATCATTCCGATTTGTGACGACACAATCTTTAACTTGATGCTGTTTCGTGTACTATTCCCAAAGCCAACCGAGACAGCAGCTACGTTCCTCAAATCCTCGCCACGAGGAACGCAGCTACCACCACAGCCGACCTTGACTCTGGTAAACGCGCGAATGGAGATCTGCGCGTAGCTGTTATAAGGCAGATGGAATGTTATAACGGCAGGCCAGGTGTCCCTTTAAAGTGGCAATATCTCCAATTGAAAAGAGAATGAAATACTATGACGCCATCTAGCGTCGGTGATATTGTTAACCTTGATAGCTTGCTTCCAGGTGCACGAGGACGTATCAAATTTTCACTCAGTAATTAAGGAGGTCGTGCGTTGTTTATTTCGTTTTAAAACAGAAATGTCGTTGTGCATTCCTTCGCTTGGTACAAGCAAGTGCTAGATAATGCTAGACAGCGCTAGATATTATTGCCAGATTTTACCTACTTTCAATCGGTGATAGTGCAACTTTAAAAAAAAATTAAAAAAAAAACAATACCCAAACAATCAACATTTTGCGAACGGGTCGAACTTCGGGCCATGAATAATGATCACAATAATAATTTTTAATCACAGGATTGGGTGGGAGTTATAGATGGTTTTAAGCCGCTTATAATAGTTGTTGTTATTGCTGTTGTAGTTTGTTTTTAGGGAATATCTAGACACACGCTAGTGTGTCGCGCCAAGTTAGGCCACAATCATCACAACAAACATCACACCAGTTCAATTGTCGAGGTTGTAAACCATTGTAGCGCGACGCCATTGCGTCAGTGTCTTATATCTTGAAGCAAAGTTGGGCACATTTCAGGTACTTGGGGAAAAATAATAATGCGGTACAAAAGCTTAAATTGTGTTGAAATCGAGAGCAATGACCCACCTGACAAAAATTAACTCGTGTTTGAATGCCAGCTATGCTGCTTTCAATGCAAAATCTGCCCCTCAATAACGTTGAAAATGTGTTACTACCTAGACTAGCTAGGTCCCCATGTTAAATCCCATACGGTGATTATTCATCGTTTCCGAGATAAATGGAAGGCTTCCAGCTATGAAATTGGACGAATGGATGCACTACAATACGAACTGCGTACCTTTTATGGTTTGGAGCCTGGGGGCGTAACAGGGTTGACGTGGGAGGGCGCGTTTATACGAAAATATTGTTATAACCTTTGTTAGTATTGTCGGCATCGTCTCTCATTGGACGGCCAAAGTTCCGACAATGAGAACGTGTATACTGACGTGCGTGCCTAGGCACCCACTAGTGTATCGCAATAAATCTAAAAAACGTTGCAAAGAAATTGTATTCACGTTCAATTCACGAAAAAATAAACCAAGTGTAAAACAAAGCAAAATAAACAAAGCCAAAAACTGGTAAGGAGGCCACCAAGTTGAGATTGGTTCGGCCATTCAAAGGAATGATATCAACACACCAAAACTAACTAAATACAACAAATTACAACAAAATTAAAACCAAACCACAAGCCAATAAAGAGGTGACTAAGTTTAGAATAGTTCGGCCGATATGGAAAAGGTAGTAGCAAATTGTTGAAAACCAATTTCTTGTTGACGTGGCACTTTATAGTATACATCTGCACGATAGTGGAGTTGAGCCAATACACAATTTAAAAAAAAGGAGCGATATCATGTCAAAAAACAAAACTGGTAAAAGGGGCAGCCAATTTCCGAATGGTTCGGCCCTTCAAAGGAGTGATATCAACACACCAAAACATTCGCCAAGTTAATCGCACCGCTTAATAATTCGAAGGTTAAATAAAAACTAGAACATCGCTACGTCCAAAGTATTATTCGGTGCGATTAAGTTAGCGAATGTTTTGGTGTGTTGATATCACTCCTTTGAAGGGCCGAACCATTCGGAACTTGGCAGCCCCTTTTACCAGTTTTGGTTTTTGATATGATAAACATGACGGAAAGCCAAATGGCCCGAAAAGTGTTGAATAACCAATTTACGTTGCCTTTTGGACTTAAACGTCAGACTGCTTCTGTGGGAATTGAACCAACGAGCTTTTAGACCAATCGCCGAAGTCCTACCGCTCTGTACGTCAGTATGGTTGAGCGGTAGGACTTCGGCCGAAGGTCGTTGGTTCAATCCCCGCTCAGGCAGTCTGACATTTAACTCCAAGTGACTTCTAGTGACCGAGGAGGGGCAAAGGTCGAAGAATGGCAGATCAATTGGCATAAAGCCACAAACAATTTTAAAGTCAAAATAAGATATGCACGTAGCCTACACAATTCTAGAGACTCGAGTCCAACACGGGGTAAGGCAGAGTCTGCATTCCTCTTAAGTTTTTAGTAAATTTGCACTGAACCGATTCCAGTTTGTCGATGTCACCGAGCAGTGATGGTGACCACACCGGGCAGGCGTACTCGAGATGTAGCCTCACGAATACGTCACAATTAAAATTATGTATTTCGTCCAAGCTTTAAAGGCCCAAACTTTAGTTTTTACATTTCCAGAAGTAAAGCAGCGGTTGATAATAGCGAGTCTCCGAATTTACACGGGGCACGACCGTAATTTTAAAGATTTTAGGCCCACTAAAGGCACTCAGCTAACCAACACTACTACAGCGCTCATACAAGGCAGACTAGAGTGTTTTGTGTAGTTAGCCGATCTAGATCAGCTATATAGCTTATATAGCGGAAGTGGCGGTGAGGAGGGGGGGGGGGCAAGATTTTGGTTGGGCTTGTAGGAAGTTCTACCCGTATACACGCCCCACTCCATCAAATTTGTGTTTGTTCCTTTCAACAATATCTGTTTTAAAGTACTAATGTTGTACATTTTTTTAATGTGTAATTAAAGGGAAATTACATCCATTTTGACATGCATATTTGACTTTTGGATCACTTACACAATAACTAAACACAAGAATTGCGGTAAAAATACGTTACGTACGTCCGATATAACAATTTAATTATGCATCACCAAAACACGACACGGAGGTCGCCATTGTTTTGCTGGAACGTGCAGAAATTAATGCCGACAGACGGATCTCTTCGATTTCGACTCGCAGCCGATTGAGATAGCTGTATTGACTGTAAGGAGCTCAAGCGTCTGACGGCCTTAGCTGGCCACTACACTGCCGGCCAACTAAGGCCCGTCAGACGCTTGAGCTCCTCACAGTCAATACAGCTATCTCAATCGGCTGCGAGTCGAAATTGAAAACTTACATCTGTCGGCATTAATTTCTGAGCTTTCCTGCAAAACAATGGCGATCTCCGTGTCGTGTTTTGGTGATGCAGTAATTAAATTGTTATATCGGACGTAAGTAACGTATTCTTACCGCAATTCTTGTGTTTAGTTATTGTGTAAGTGATCCAAAAGTCAAACATGCATGTCAAATGGATGTAATTGCCCTTTAATTAATAACCCTTTTCCAGGATACAAGCCACGCTGGAAAACAAAATAACCAATGCCAGTGACGAAAAACAAGTTTCATGAGGGTTGTTATGGGTTGGTCTCCAAGCCAAAAAGCTGAGAGATCGAATCGCGTTACCGACATACTTCCACACGGGTCTCAGGAGTGGAAAGAATTAAAGGTGAAACGAGGCATTTTATACTTTAATGCTGTACAAATACAGACTCAACCCTATTTACTTTTTTTTTTTTTGGTCTTAAACGTCAGACTGCCTGAGCGCGAATTGAACCTTCGACCTTTGAAACGACCATTTCAGTATGGCTTAATGGTAGAGCTTCAGTCTTAATGGTAGAGCTTCAGTTTCGAGGGTCCAGTTCCCGCTCAGGTTCTCTGACATTCAAGTCCAAAAGGAAACGGAAATATGTTTGCATCTGTGCTATTATACACCTCTAATCCAGCCGACTTGGCTTTATGTCCTGGTTATACTGTAGCAAGGTTGCATATGCTTATGAGGGTTTGAGACTGAGGACTCTCCTATACGTATAGTATACACTAGCAGCCATACCTGGATTCGCCAAGGGTTTCGTTACGCCCGTGGTTGTTTCCCAGTTTTTGGTCGGAGTTACCTGGACGATGACTGCGACAGACAATTTTTATTCCTGTAATATTTCCCTTTTCCTACCATCCTCTCCCTCCCCTCTCCCCCTTTCATCCCATCATCTCCCTCCCCTTCCTCATTCTTCCAATCCCAGCCACGTTTCCTCTCCCTTCCTTCCCCCCTTCCTCCCATCTTCTACGCCCCCTCCTTTCTCTTTCAATCCTCCTATCCGTCCCTCTTTTTCCCTTCCTCCCCTTTGCTACACGTAGCTGAATTTGGTTGGGTAGTTGAATTAAATACTGCCTCTCCCCTCCTCCTTTTGCAAGATTTTTTAAAAAAATAAGTGGTTCAGTCTCCATACCAAACGACCCAAAAAAATTACGCCCTCCCCCCTCCCAATCTCTTTAGTTATTATGGCATTTGAACGCTAAGAGCATTAACTGACGCACTGGCCAACACACGGGCATTCCCCGTTCTCTCCCCCGACCCCCCCCCCCCCCCGCCAACTCCCAGTTTATCGGTTTGGCTTGAGCGATCCGCATCGTGTGGAAACAAAACCCTGTCCTTCGCGCATGACGTCATTTAAGACTTGCCGCTGAGACGACAGCGCAGAACGAATTGTTAGTCGAGACAACAATGTGCCAATTTCAACTTTCAAAAGAAGTGACAGGCTCGCCCGTTTTCATTGTTGGGGTTCTTGCGGTATTTTCATTTTGCGGCATCTGGCGATTTGCTACGAAATTTGGCTGCATAATGTAAGAAGATGCTCCCATATCTGCATCATGTATATAAATATCATATATATCCTGTACTATATACATGCTAGAGAGATAATTACTAGTTCAGCATACCGCACCTAGAGGATGCCAGGGGTTCAACTAACGCTTTTTTTAACACTCCGTGCTTGAGGGAAAAATTACTTTCCATATTTGACCTAGTCTGGCTTTTCTAAATACCTTTTCGGTACTTATACCGAATAGCTATTTTGCATGCTATCGACTTAATTCACCTACCCGTCGAAAACCTGTGCAAACGCTTATTTATTTTTTTTAAATAATTATTAAAACATGTTAAAACGCTACTCACAGCCATAGTTAGGCCGACGCCATACTGCGAGATTAAAACGCAACAAGAAAACCTGAATTCGTCCAGAAAAGGAAATTACTTCTGGCCGCACAATTTTTTGGTTACAGTTTCTGATGTCATATGTTTAGCCGCAGTGAGCACGGTACCACGAACGAGGCATGTAATTTGGAGAAAAATTTACCATCTTTTTCGTGAACAGAGACCTTGATTTACCTTATATTTGGAGATTTTACGGGAAAAAAAATTGAAAACTAATGTTTTTTTTTTAATCAAGGTCGCTGTTTACGAATATAATGGTCATTATTATGTAATGCAGTCACCATAACATTAAACTCAAAATTCAAATTATTTCAAAAAATATTTGTTTTCGGTTTTTTCCCAGAAAATCTGCAAGTATAGGGTAAATCAAGGTAGGCTGTTCACGAAAATGATGATAATTTTTTTTCCCAAATTGCGTGTGCCTCACTCGCGCTGCAGCGCTCGCTGCGGCTAAACATTCAACATCAGAAACCGGAACCGAAAACTTGTCTAGCCAGAGATAATTTCCGTTTACTAATGTCCTGGTCGAAATCAGTTCTTCTTGTTGCGCTCTCATCGCGCAGTATGTCGTCGGCTTCGTTATGCTGTGAGTAGCGTTTTAACATGTTTTGATAACTTTTTTTTAAATAATTAGCGTTTGCGCAGGTTTTCGTTATGATTTTTCTGGACCGTATCGACGAAAGGATTAGTGAGGTAAGCGAATTAAGCAGATAGCGTGAAAGTCGCTATTCTATCTATATACTTACCACCTTTCCTTTTTGAATACTCGCTAATGCAAATTGAATAAACAACAAAACAGGCCTAATTAATGCAAATGTAGGCTTAGTTACAAGTGGCGCCATCTTGTAGCGTGTTTACTTACTATTGCCATGGTACCGGAGGTGTAGGGAAAGTATAATCACGGTACTATCTCTATTCTGCCTATTAAGTCTTGAATGTAAAAGGACCTAATAAATGCATAGACGCCGGTACGGGACCCTCCCTCCTTTTTGTCCCCTCCTGATCATAGTACGTCCCGATTACACCTAAATACAACAAATTAAAATAAATAAATTAAACTTTTTATAAAAAAAACACCGGCCCCGGATGTTTCTTTATATCTACTTACTGAATAATAATAATAATATTAAAAAGACACCCGGCCTGCCTTATAATAGCCACGCGCAGATCGCCATCCGCACATTTACCAGTGCCAAGGTCGTCTGGGGTGGTAGCTGCGTTCGTCGCAGTGAGGAACGTAGCTGCTGTCTCAGATGGCTTTGGGAATAGTGCACGAAACAGCATCAAGTTAAAGATTGTGTCGTCACAAACCGGAATGATTTTCGTATTTTAACATCACAATTTATAATTTTTTAGGCTAGTGTCTTATAATTTTGCTACGGCGCTCTATTGGAATAATTAATTTTAATTGTTACCGCATTAGTTTTTTAGATTTTTGATCTCATGGTAATTATTAGAAAATTAGTACGTGCACGCACAGAGATGAAACGTCATGATTATTGTGAGCGCGCTTAGATCATATACTACGAGACGCAGTAAATCAAGTTAACAATTATTCAACAGAAAATCTCCTAGACGCCACATTTTAAATCGAATTTTTACCAAACGATTGATTAACGGTAAGGACTAAGGAGATAGACCTTTGGGGCCGTACTTGAAAAGTGGATGAAGAAAAATGGCACTGGGAGGTATATTGCTTTAACTTTAGCCATTAGAACAAGGATTATGGCAGGACACAGGGCCACTGACGTCATTCCTAAGCAGTACGTTTAAGAAAACAAGAGAGAGGTTGACTCCTTAACAAAATCCGGAATGCACTGACAAACGGGACTCTGACCACATCACCGGGAAGTGAGTTCCATGGCCTGACCACACGATTGGAGAGATTGGAGATTGGAAAAACCTCGAAGAACGGCAGCTCGACAGTAATAGACCCCGCCGGATACGAAAGGTCTGAGTTTCGTTTGTATTTCACTGCATGTAGTCAACTGGTTCAGCTTAACACCAAGTCAATCGTCAATCAACCAAGAATCCACTGTGAGTACGGAGACTTTTTTAAGGGAGCACTTCGCGACAGTTTCGTCACAGGCAAATCTATCATAAAAGTGTAGCTACCTAAAAGGAGCTTATGGCTATGGATCTAGCTTTGGTCGCACTGAACAAAGCGTGCGAAGCTGCTCTAGCTCGGTTTTCCAGTTATGGCCTTGATAATTGTAGGTAAAGGAAGCACTTGTGCTTAATCTGCGGGGAAGTGCGACATCTCCGGAGCATCTGCAAGTCTGGAAAACCTAGCACAAGCAGCGTGTAGCCGCCACGACTCCTAAACCTAAAATGGTGAAACCAGCTGGTCCAAAGAAACATCATAAATACAGTCGTAGAAAAGCATATTTAGTTAAGGAATCTAGAAATTCAGATTTGGAAGCCACCTGTAGCTTGGATGAAAGCTTGTATTCAGTGGTTATGATAATGACTTCCACACCACAGTAATAAATGGATTGTTTACTGTGAACTTAATGGTCATAGATTACCATTGGAAGTTAGCTCGGGGGTGTGACTCTAACGAAAAAGCTGAGGGAGAGAAGAAATTGGGAGGTAGAAATTAGGTTTGGGAACTTTAGGGACAAACTTCAGGGTTATTTTAGGTTTGGGAATGTTTTAGGCTTGGAATAAGGTTTAGGTTTGAAAAGAGGCCTACTAGAGGCCGAATAAAAATAAAGGCCCTAGCTTAGGGGACCCAAGGACGAGTTCCTAAGGGGAGAGGACCTACCGGATGGCTGGCCCGAAAGCTAACTGATTTTGCATGCTGGCTCCATTTCTTTTATACGGATTGGTTACCCCTGACAACCACAAAATAACAAGGGTATTATCGGAAATTGAAACTTCTAGAAGGTTCTAGAGGCAGGAACCGGAAAGGAAATTACAAGGCATAGATACGCCATCAAAGGAAGATTAAATAGACTCTTAAGATTGGCCATTGGCCCCAACAACATAAGATCACAAGATGTGCAACAGACTCGACTTTAATCCCAGTTAGTAGGTACAAACAGTATTTTAATAATGTTAAGTTAAACCCCCCATTCGTTACTCTAAAGTCTTGGGATGGGGAGGTCTTTAGGTCTCTTGGAACTATCAAGTTAAACGTTGAGCTAAACAACCAAAATGAAAGTCTGTAACAGGGAATCAGCCAGCCCTTCTTGGGAAAGGCAAGATAACAAGTTCAACCTCAGCCATAGTCATTTTTTCAACACAGAAAATAATTACCGTATCCTGATTCTGTACTGAAATGCGAATTGTGTTACTGACAGTTAGGTTTTTGACAATTTCCTAACTTGTTTTCCCCAGGTCTTGGTACCTTTAAGGACTTCAAAGGTAATATCAAATTCAAAGCAAAAGCTAACCCAAATTTCCATAAGGCTCGTCCTGTACTCCTAGCTGTTAGAGGCAAGGTCGAGGCGGACATTGGTGGACTAGAGCGGGAGGGGATCTTGAAGCCAGTTGATTGCTACGCTTGGGCCACGTCTGTTGTGCTTATGTTTAATCCCAATGGAGATGTTTGTGTGGTAGGTGATTATTCCCGTGCAGTCAACCCTCAGCTGCAAATTGAGTACTTCCCCGTACCTAGGGCAGAAGATCTGTTTAGTAAGCTTATTGGTAGAAATAAATTTCGAATATTGATTTATCTGATGCAATCCTGCAAATGGAGCTCGAAGACTCCTTGGACTGGCAAGTGCCCCAGCCATTTTTCAGAAAAGAATGAAGTATGTTTTGGAAGACATGCTTAAGGCAGTTCCATTCTATGACGACATTTTAGTTACTGGAAAAGGTCAGGAGCATGATGCAACGTTGCTTAAAGTATGCTCATCACTACAGGAACATGGTGTCAAAGTCAAAAAGAGTAAACACAATCTAAACCAAGACAAGATTAAATATTTAGGTTTACAGTTGGATAAACATGGAGTCTCTAACGTTATAGAGGTTTCTGATTCCATCAAGTTAGTACCTGAGCCTCAGAATGTTTTGGAATCATATTCATGGTATTAACCAGTAGAGCAAGTTTGTTCCTCTTCTGTCATCTCTGCTGGCTCCTCTAAATAAGTTATCATCCAAAACATCCTGGCTCTGGACGAAACAATGTTCAGAGGCAATGGTAAAACTAAACAAGCATTCCTAGACTCAAAGGTACGACCCCAAGTTGAAACTCACAGTCGTGTGTGACGCGTCTCCTGTAGGGGTCGGCGCTTCGTTGACACGTTCCATGCGAAACGGCGAGGAAAGACATAGGTGAGAATTGTGTTTGCGTTGCGAGCCTTGAGCAAGCCGAACTTGGCTATGCTCAATTTGAACCTGAGGCACACTTGATCAGCGTTGGGGTAAAAAAATTCCATCAATATCTGTATGGAAGGAAGTTTATTCTTCAAACCGATCAGAATGCTTTCTTTAGGTGTTTGGCAGCAAATTACCTATTTCTGCTTTGGCAGCCGCACATATTCAGCGCTGGGCATTATATCTCAGTTGGTACGATTATGAGCTCCAGCACATTTCAGGTAAGCAAAACTTAACTGCTGACTTTTTGTCATGCATGTCGATACCATATGAGCCTCCTTCTGTAGATGCACCTGGATTTAACCTATCGATTCATTACCAATTTTGGGCGACTAACTTGAGAAGTTTACCATCAAAGATAAAGTGTTATCTGCTGTTTATGGTTACACGGATGAGGGTTGGGTTTTGAAAGTCGATAATGAAAAGCTTAACTATTTTTTGCTACACATTAAAGGCAAAGCTATTTTGGGAGGGCAGCTTGTATTCCATTTAAGACCATATGTCATTACTGAACAACATGTTGGGCATTGCGGGTTAGTATGCATAAAAGTGCTTGCGTGAGCTCACGTATGGTGGCCAAGAATAGACGGCGACCTTAAAAGTGAAACCTGTCAAGTCAATTAAGAAGGCAAAATAGCGCAAAGGAAACATGTACGGAAACAACAAGCAACCATGAATACAGATTGGTTTTGTTGGCGTGTTTGAAAGGGGAATGTTTTTGCTAATTCTTGATACATATTCAAAATTCCCATTTGTTTCCACAATGACATCGACAACCTATTGCTTATGTAAAACACTCATAATCTAACAATGCTCCAAATCTCGTAAGCTATAAATTTGAACAATTTGAATTTGAATATGAATATGAATTTGAACATTCCTACGTGAATGTGGCTTCAGGCATATCAAAAATCTTCCACTTTCCGAGTAGTAATGACAGTGCGGAAAATTTGGTTAAGAGTTTGAAATGCTCACATTTTTGCATTTATGCAAAAGCTAGTATTTTTGCAAGATTAACTGTAGAAAATGCACTGTTAGATTTTCTAAAACAAGCTCCTCACACCACGTAACGTCCGAAAACATCTATCATTAATGGTTCCTTCAACAAATGATAAAGTTGAAGATGCTCAGTTACACCAATTAAAGCCGACTGCACATAAACCACAAACGTAGTTTGAGATTAAGCAACCTGGGTGCGCTGTCTAGGGCAAGTAACAAACACCGATGGAATGAAACTATTTTCATATTTGTGTTATTCCATAAAAATAAAAACAGATGAAGTTTGGAGAAGACACTGATCAACACGCATGCGTGAGTTGAAAAATATACCAAATTCGATGGATTTGCACATGTGGCATGATAATCCTCTCTTTGATATGCAAGAGGGAGGGGGGTACCGCTCAAGGTAGAACTGACATGAAAATTCCTGTGCGTTCATCAAATCCAACTTCAATCGTACCTATATTGCCAGATAGCATTCGATGTCACATTGGTTCGCAAAATCCAACAAAATCGACGTCCGGATTATATCACAGGATGCTTCATATTTTTCACTGATTTTGTCGCCGAGTATCGGAGGGGTGCACCGCCATGAAATTGTCATCGCCACCGATACTATGCCCTCTCTACAGCGAGAAGTTGTGCCTAGTTCACAAACTGTCCGTGAATGGGGAGGGGGGGGGGTCGTTCCTTACCAAAACTGTCCAGGGGGAATTCGTCTAAACATCGTTGTTCGAGAAGACTTATATACATATGTGTTTATATTATCATAATTAGTACGATTATTGTTAGCGGGTCATCCTTTCAATTTTTTGGAGGAGTGACTGTAGTGCATGTGAATGGGTATGACTGCAACTATCACTGCATATGTGGCGTTGTCATGCCACTGTATCTAATGTATCTAATTGTATTCCACTCTGCTATATTATAAACATGGGGGCTGTACTGATTGTACAGTGCTAGCTGTTATCTGTCGACTAGACAACTTCCTAGTTGTGAGTTCTACTTACCATGAGTCGTGCGTGGCTAACCCATGTTAATCGTAACTATACGCGAGCATATTACGCATCGCTGAAGCTGTATGGGAGTGATCTGATGATGTACTGGTTCGCTGGTTCGAATCTGGGTCACATCAATTAAATAAAACCTAATTGCATAAAGGTGGCTCACTGTACTACGTTATTTTTAGTGTACGATTTTCGCTGATGGCTTATTTCCAATTAATCTTTATATTGTTTGCATGGTTTCCTAACACTAAACACCGGCAGAGGTTAAGACCGGGAGACTCAATCCATCGTGCAGCATGCACGGGTCCTACTAGTACTAACCATAAAAGGCTGTTCGCGAAAAATGAATGAAACTAAAATAAATAGATTTTAATGCAGTTTACAGGGGAGGCAGACCCAAAAAAATAGGGGTGGATGGGGTGGGAGACTAAAATCTCCGACTGGAACGACGTTTTTGCCCGAAAATTTTGGTGACCTTTTTCTTTTGAAATTTACCCGTCTTTATTCGTAGTTGCCTCCCGTTTTTCATAACGTGGTCAAATTTTCAGACTCAAATCTTGTGGTTGGGTTGGCGTGGGGGAAGGAGGAGGGGTCATCTTCCCTTACTTTTGGCCAATACTTTACAATTTACATTAGACAATAGACAGCATGCAACAGCATTTGAAACGCGCACAGTCTGCCATGTATCTCTGCAAGCATATTTCAAACATGCGCTCAGACAATTAGACAACCAGCCGGACAGACACTTAACTATTTAAAGGCCACAGAAAATGGCGTTCGAACGTGGTAGAATTGTTCTGAGAGTGTAATTATGTTTGAACAGGTAACTTGTTTTTTTTTTAATAAGGTCAACTAAATTAAGGAGAAACTACGTCAAATGATACCAAAATTATAAAATACTTGTTAAATATGGAGAATAAAAAGTATTATACGATGGATGGATAGAAAGTCTGCTGAGCTATGGAGTCGAAATTTATGGTTTTGCGACATACTGTGTGCGTCACAATGAAAACAAAACAGTAACCGTGGTGTTCGGGAAAAACGGTGACAAAACATAAGAATTATACAATAAAACATGCCATAATAAATTACAAAACTGCGTGATCATGTGATCACAATAAGGAATTACAACGTAAATATTCGTAAAAATTCTGATGGAAATAAAACCAAACGATTATGTGGAAACAAAAACCACAAATATAGGCACCGGAGTGGAACAATGATTATGGATTAAGGAACAAACCCAATTACATACCAAATCTTACATTATGAACCAAAGTCTCATAGCAGAAATGAAGCAACCGCAACGACGGCCCCCGGAAGGGGAACAATGAAAACGTGCGAGTGTGTCAATTCTTTGGCTTGAAGTTGAAACTGGGACGTTGTTACCCTGAAAAGAAGTTGAAATTGGCACATTGTTGCCTCGACTAACAATTTGCTCTAACAATTATCCTTCTAACTAAACACCGTGGTAATCTCAAGGGCAAGTATTACATGATGTCATGCACACGTCTTTTTCAGCTCCAACACCAGCAAAGAAACGTCATAAAGTACGCAGAACATACATTGGAGAAGGGGAGGGGGGTGTCGGGGGAGATGGAAAGAGGGGGGGGGGGAGGGTTGGTCAGTGGCCGTTTTCACTTCATGCAAACTACTGCCTGTGCCCGATGATGTATTGTTTCACCATTACATTGTTTTAACCCTTTACCTGCGCCGCGGACGAGCGCAACTCGTCATAGACAAGACCAAAGTTGAAATACTAAAAACAAGAGTTCAAACTATGCTCGAGATGGATAACAATGGAGAAACGACAACAATAGAGCAGCGTCATGTGACGTCATATTGGCTACGAGACACCATTTGGAGGTAATAGCTACAAGGTGCAGTAAATTAAAATGTAACGGAAAACAACGGCACTTCTAGTCAAGGCAGTGCTTTGAGAGTGGATTTCTTAGGCTTAAAAGAACGTTGTTTTCTCCAACAACTAAAACTGCGCGTTATAGGCTTAAGAAATCCAGTCTAATAGCATTGGCTTCAATAAGACGATCTTCCTTTCTCCCTCCAGTGCTCCTTGCAGCTAACTCAGTTACTGGCTCCACCATAGAGTTATACATAATAATACTACGTCCTGTCACTGCCCTATACTAGGTTCCTGGAAGAAGCCGCCTCTGAGACAGCCATGGCTGAGTTAGTAGAGGCGGGTGCCAGGAGTTAAAGAGCTTTAAGTTGCTAGTTCGAGTCCCGTCAAGGTTAACCCAACTCTTGTGGAGATACACTGCAGATATAAAATTAATGTGGCAGGTAAGGTGTTAAATAAATGTTTATGCAACTTTAATTTATTGTGTGATAACAATCGCTTTGTTTCATTTTGTCGACAGTATAATTAATGACACCCTAGTAAATTATGTACTAACGTTGTAAAACACACTAAATCCGTTGTGAGGTTGAAGTATGGACAGCATTCCTTTACCTCATTCTGACCCGTCTGTAGCCTAACGCACACGGACATTTTGTCGAAACCTGTCTCGGCATGCTGCAGACGTCTCCAAAACTATAGGAATGAGCTGAGCGCTACACACCGGATGCGACGTTGTTGCAAGACGTCTTTAGGCGTCTCACGGCAACAAAGCGAAGCTCCTTCTAGTTTCGTGTAACGGGGTCTCTCCACCAGATGCGACGTCTCGCGACGTTTCGTCTTGCAACGACGTTTTGTAGAGTTTGGTGTGCGGCCACCCTTACGCTGGCTGCACACCAAATTATAGACAAATGTGTCACGACAAAACGTTGCGAGACAAAACGTTGCATCTGGTGGAGAGACCCCCACCTGACGCAACCAGAGGGAGCTTCGTTTTGTTGTCGTGAGACGCCTAACAACGCCTAAATACATCTCGCGACAGTGTTTCATCCCATGTGTGGCGCTCAGCACGTTGCTATGGTTTTGGGACGTCTGCTGCACGTTGAGACAGGTTAAGACAAAATGTTCTGACGTGCAACTAAATGTCTAATTTGGTGTGTGGCCAGCCTAAGGGTGGCCGCACACCATATTAGACAATTGTCTCGCAGCGAGACGTTGTATAACAAAACTTCGCGAGACATCGCATCTGGTGGATAGACCCCACCAGACGAAATTAGAAGAAGCATCGCTTTGTTGTCGTCGTGAGACGCTTAAAGACGTCTCGTGACAATGTCGCATCTGGTGAGTGTCACTCAGCTCATTGCTATGGTTTTGGAGACGCGGAGGCAGGTTACGAGAAAATGTCCTGTCTTGAGACCAAATGTCTAATTTGGGGTGCAGCCAGCTTAAGGCCGCCAGCGCACTGAGCGACTTGGCCGCACGGCCAGGTTGCTGCAGCCAATGAAAATGATTAGTTAGTGCGTAGTTTTACATAAATGTAAGCATTTATCTCATTGGCTGCAGTGACCTGGCCGCGCGGCCAAGTCGCTCAGTGCACGGGTGGCTTTAGTCTCAACCGTTCTGCAGTGGCCAGTTGATGGCCATCGGTCACTCAAATTGCTTAGCTACCGAGGCGTGTTAGACGCGCAGTCGCACACATATTTTATTGGAAACTACCAGTAAATAACGGAGTCAGCTGGATCATCAAACAGACAAAGGGTGGCCGCAAACCAAGGTCGACAAAACGTAGCACGACGGGACATTTTGTCGAAACCTGTCCCAGCATGTCTCCAAAACTATAAGAATGAGCTGAGCTCCACACACCGGATGCGACGTTGTCGCGAAACGTCTTTAGGTGTCTCACGACAACAAAGCGAAGCTCGTTCTAGTTTCGTGTGACGGGGTCTCTCCACCTGATGCGACGTCTCACGACGTTTCGTTTTTGCAACGACGTTTTGTCGACTCTGGAGGGTGGCCGCACACCAAATTAGGCGTTTAGTCGCACGACAAAACATTTTGTCGTAACCTGTCTCATCGTGCTGCAGACGTCTCCAAAACCATAGCAGTAAGTTGAGCGCCACACACCAGATGGAACACTGTCGTGAGACGTATTTAGGCGTTTTTTAGGTGTCTCACGACAACAAAACGAAGCTCCTTCTAGTTACGACTGGTGGGGGTCTCTCTACCTGATGTGACGTTTTGTCCTGCAACATTTCGTCACGATACATTTGTGGTGTGCGGCCACCTTAAGACTGACGTTTTTGTCTAGCTATGGGGTAAAAGTCAAAAATTGTGTAAATTTGAATAAAAATCGTTCAAACTAAAATATCCGTCATATGTTAAATTTAACAGTAGTGATCGCACAGTTATCATGATAACCGGGCGATTTGGGGAAGGGACGCCAACAAACGAAGAAGGCGTCAAGGATTGGAGGGGGGGGGGTGCCAAAACAAGCCAGCTCACTCTAGCGAAAAACTGACTTTGAACCGCCCCTGCACTGGTAGACCAACCAGGTAGGCTTGTTTTGACAGGGTCCCATTTAAATAAGTTTATTTCAAGCAGTAAGTTAAAGTGGCACTATCACCGATTGAAAGCAGACGAAATCTGATAACCTCTAGCGCTGTGTAGTACCATCTAGCTCTTGCTTTTACCAAGTGAAGGAAAGCACAACGGCATTTCTTTTCACGAAACAAACAAGCCACGACATCCTTAATTATTGAGCAAAAATTTGGTTCGTCCTCGTGTACCTGGGAGCAATCTACAAAGGTTAACAATATCACTGCCGCTAGATTGCGCCAGGGTATTGTCGTTCGCATTTCAATCGGTGATAGTGCCACTTTAAAGACACCGGTACATCATTTCGTTAGCGTTGCCCATGTTCTAAACACAGCATCCACGTTCCAGATTCTCCGTCATCCAATAGGCTGATGTGGGTCACGTGATGTCGTATTAGTTATGAAATTTCGCGGCGCTGCTGTGAACTGTTGTTCCTTTTTTTAAATCTATCGCTATTTTCTGTATATTGCTCGAAGATTCTACGGTGCTGCATGTAGGAGATGAAAAGGAGAAAAGGCGCCTTTAAGAGCTCTGCTAGCTGAATTCAGTTTCGCCCCATAAAATCGCTAATCTTCCCGAAATGAACTTATAAGGCACACCATCATTCTTGACGTTTAGCATGAACGCCGGGGAAAAAAATTTATACATTTCCTGACAGCTAGTTTCATGATATTTTATATACCTATCTTTAGCTTCTTACGAGTTCACGGTCCCTTGGTTTCAAGCTGCAACAAGTGAGCTGTGAACGTTCAGGGTTAAGTACGAAATTATCTAGACGATCCGAACGCCCAGCCAGACTTCAATACTTCTGACTGCTGCTATATAGTCCTGATATCACTCTAAATGAAGCCTAAAACTTGCCAAACGGACACGCTTCATCGCGTCTTTACGGGCCAGGTTTGCGGACTCGTCTAGTCTAGCCGAACCGAACGCCTCTCGTTTCGAATGTAGGTGATTGAACCGCCGCTATTCTCAGTTGACTGACAAGATTTCTGGTCGATTTAGTCCAACCGACCGACCCAGCAACGGCAACTTTCGAACCGGTTAGTGATGGGGAGGTTTGTTTTCTTTTACCAGACGAACGACTCGTTCACCCCGCAAAAAACTTTCGATACGAAAAAAAAGACGCCATTGTTAGAATCTTCCCACATCGTTTGATGATGTCTTACTTTCAGTAGCGAGGGACGAAAAAAAAAATGATGAATGTTGCAATAAAGAAGTCGACGATCACGTATAATTAATTTTAAACGACGCGTCGGGGTATGGGGGGGAGCGGGGGTCCCCGGGTTCAATCCAGGGGCGTACTGGGAGAGCCGGGAAATGGTTTGCGTAGACCCCTCTTTTGTGTCATTTCGTATAAATCAGTCATTACGAAAAAAAATTAGGTGTGACCCCGACAGGCTCTCGTAGCATAGGCCACACGAGAATCCTCCCGTTTTCCCGCAAAGCCAGTACGCCCCCGGTTCAATCCTGGCCACGGCCCACGACTGTGCATTTGGAAAGAGAAGGGTCCCGAAAACGTACTTGTGCTCATGTCGATTGTGCCATTTAAAAAATCCTAGGTATTTCCTAGCAAAATATTGTCCATGTCCACCTGAGATAACCTTAGCAGTTGAAAACGACGTTAACCCGATAACTTCTCTCTTTTTTGTCGTTATTGACTGTAAGCCCATGGGGACGCGGGTGGAGGCTTACACTGACAGACACTTTATATCTATCCAGGGGCGAATCGAAGAGGAAATATTGTGGGGAGGAGAGGCCCTCTCCTGGGGGGGGGGGGGGGGGTGCAAACTGTGAAGGAAAAAATTTAGACAGGATCCCGTTTTTGCCCCACATTTTGAGACTTTGTTTGTTTGTTATTGGGGAGGCCAAGGGGTGCGGGATGGCATAATTGGCGCCCGACACAACGCTGAGCATTCAAACAAGTTTTTATCGTTGTTAGTGTAGACTAGAAAACAAAAAAAAAAACCTAAGTCAATTTAGAATGTTATTAGAATGTGGAAGGGAGTTGATGATATAGTAATTCAAGATTCATACAAAAAAAAAAAACCGCATCATTTATAACTAAATTCACCTGACTTTTGACGAGCTGTAAGCCAGTAAATACATTACAAACAAAAAACAACAAGTGTGCCGTAAAAAAAGGGGTTATATGATTGAAGTTTCATTTTACTTGTTAAAATGTACACGGATAAAAATTGGTGATTTTTAATTTAAATAATCAAACGTACAATACAGAAAATTGCATCTGTTTAAGTGTTGTTGTGCTTTACGTAAAATATATGATTGGTAAAGCACAACAGCACTTAAACA
>JAHWFP010016003.1:0-13378 GCA_023313725.1 Lithobius niger | reverse complement strand
ATTTAACCTTCGAACTATTAGTATAGTTGCGATTAACTTGGCTAATAGGATTAACCTTGGCGGCCTTTCCCTGGTTGAATGATAGCACTACTTTGAAACGCCGACCCTTTTTGTAAACTTGGTGGCTTCTCTTACCAGTTTTGGTTTTGGGTGGATTTAATTTAACTGCTAAACGGGTATTCTGTGGTATTGGATTTTAAATAGCCAACCCAAAACAGCCTCGCCATCCTTGAACTACACGTGCCTCATTCTTTAATGTTGGCTATTCATTCAGATGCTGTTCACTGACAACAACCGCTGTCCTCAAAACATTGTTGCCCCACGTTCCTGAAATGTTTGAAGCGAAAAAAATCTGTCAACAATCGATGACGTCACATATTGTTGCGGAGGCTGGATTTTCGTTAATTTGGGACATTTAGTTTCTTAAAAATACGCCTAAACTACGAACGGATTAATTGCCTGTCTTTTAACACTCTTCTCGCATTTTTAGCCTGCTATTTCCAGAGCAGAAGATGTACATACCTACATCTACATATATAATACGGAGCAGGCGGCCAAGTCACCGGCCACGCCATTCCGTCGTACAATCAAGTACCCCACCCCGTAGTGCCATCTGTTGACGGGATTCGCCTTCAAATTTGGGTTGGGACACAGATGGCGCCACTTACCAAACCTGCCATGTCGCCGTCTATTGACGGCCTTGGACTACAAGTTCGGGTTATAACACTTTTTCCAAAGTGTTCGAAGAGATGGCGCCACTTACCAGACCTGACGCACCGTTTTTGGGTTCGATTTTTGGTATTGTTGTGTTACCAAAGCGGCCGACAAAGGTTTAGTCGCCGACTGTGCCATTGTCGGCGTTTCAGCTAAAAAAAAAAAAAAAAAAAAACCCGTGTCTTCTAAACTTTAAACCAAATGACGATTGGTTCTTAATTTCGAGGCCTCGAAATTGGCAGCCTGATACGTTGGAAATGCGCATTTATTTCCTAAATGTTCACTTCCAGAAAGGAGTTGGAATTGTTTTTAAGTGGGCGGCAACGTTCGTTGCTTGCAACAATGTCGCCATGCATGGTACCGAGGTGAATTGTTTCAAAGGATCTAGACACACGCGAGTGTGTCGCGCCAAGTTAGGCAACAATCATCACAACAAACATCACATCAATTCAATTGTCGAGGTTGTAAACCATTGTAACGCGGCGCCATAGCGTCAGTGTCTTATAATAATTTGAAGCATAGTTGTGCACATTTCAGGTACTTGAGGAAAATAATAATGCGGTACAAAAGCTTAAATTGTGTTGAAATCAGGAGCAATGACCCACCTGATAAAAATGAACTCGTGTGTGAATGTCAGCGAAGCTGCTTTCAATGCAAAATCTGACCCTCAATAACGTTGAAAATGTGTAGCTAGCTAGCTAATTCTAGTCCACTCATCCCCGTAGGGTGATTATTCATCGATACCGAGATAACGGGAAGGCTTCCAGCTATGAAATTGGACGAATGGCTACAGTAGCCTACGATACGAACTGCGTACCTTTTATGGTTTGGAGCCTAGGGGTGTAACGAGGATGGCGTGGGATGGCGCGTAAGTACAAAAATATTGTTATAACCATTGTTATTATTGTCGGCATCGTCTCTCATTGGACAGCCAAAGTTCGGACAATGACAACGTGTATACTGACGTGCGTGCCTAGACACACGCTAGTGTAGCACGATGAATCTAAAGAACGTTGCCAAAGAAATTGTATTCACGTCCCAATTCACGAAAAATAAACCAACTCTAAAAACAAAGCAAAATAAACAAAGCCAAAAACTGGTGAAGAGTTCACCAAGTTGAGAGTAGTTCGGCCCTTCAAAGGAGTGATATCAACACACCAAAACTAACGAAATAAAACAAATTACAACAAAATTAAAACCAAACCAAAAACCTATAAAGATGTGACCAAATTGAGAATGGTTCGACCTATAGGCAAACGGTAGTAGCAAATTTTGAAAACCAATTTCTTGTTGACATGCCACTTTATTACACATCTGCCCGGTAATTAGCGGAGTTGAGTCTAATACACAATTTAAAAAAAAGGACTGATATCATATCAAACACTAAAACTGGTAAAAGGGGCCGCCAAGTTCCGAATGGTTCGGCCTTTCAAAGGAGTGACATCAATACACCAAAACATTCGCCAACTTAATCGCACCGAATAATACTTTGGACGTTAAATGAAAACTTGAACATTGCTACCGAAATTAGCAATGTTCTAGTTTCCATTTAACCTTCGAACTATTAAGCGGTGCGATTAACTTGGCGAATGTTTTGGTGTATTGATATCACTCCTTTGAAGGACCGAACCATTCGGAACTTGGCGGCCCCTTTTACCAGTTTTGGATTTTGATATGATTAACTTAAACATTGGGTTACTTGCTTACTGTGCTGGATTTGTCAGGGCTTTTATTAGCCTTCAGTCAAACATACGCATGCGTCTTTAACGGCTGCACCAAAGGGTAAATGTGACGGTTCGGCGTTTTCGGGTGGTGCGGGAGAGGGTGCCAGGGCAAGTGTGTGTGGCGGGCAATGCGCGCTACCGAAGTGAATTATTTCAAAGGATTAACTTAAACATGGGATTACTTGGTGAATGTCACGGGGCGACGTTTTCGGGGAAGGGGAGGCGGGCAAGCGTGTATGGGGGGAGGGGGAGGAGGGCAAGCGTGTATGGGGGAGGGGGCAGGAGTGTGGGGATTGGGGGTTAAAGTAATTGTGGAGGAGAGGGCATATGTGGGAGCCATTCACATGTTCGGTCTTCGGTTTGATAAATTTAAAACCAAAGACCAATCACCTGGAGGGAGGCGGGGGGGGGGGCGGGGGGCGCAGCATGCGCACGACTACAACTAGTATATTATATATACAAGTCCACCGTAAGTTTTTAATGGTTTTTAGTTTTTAATGGTCATGTCGTGCACTAGTGTCTGTGATTTTGGCTTGTGTCTGAGGATTCGACCCTTTTTCGAGGGTTACAACGCTCACTGATTTCACCCTGAGACCGGGTGTTCAATACGTAATAAGCGTAGGTACACGCTTCAAAAGTACATTGTGAATTTGTGGTTACAATCCGGCAACAAAGGACGAGAACAATTAAAAGTTTTACAAGAATTTCATAAAGAAATACATAAACTGCTTATACAAAAAATCGCAACATTATTATTTTCATAGACGAAACACAAAGCTCTCTATTGGGCTATAGTTTACATTAGGTACATACTCGATATCCTTACGATATTGATTCCAAATGGCTCCAACACCTTCCTAAATACAGAGACTGTTGGTTTCAGAGCGCGGAAATGTGTTGAAACGACTTAAAACAGTAGATTTGTAGCGCTACAATCCGTACATCTATACGGTGTTTACGTTCGCTCGCAGGACCTGCAGGGCACTTTACATTTTTTTTTCATAAACAGTTCCGATAGGCGGGTTGTTATTGTCGGTTTTGTGTGGTTTTATTGTAATTATCAGTTAGGTTAGGTTATGTAAGTTTAGGGTTTGGCATTTCATACTGAGGTAGTTAACTGGTTGGGGTTTGGCATTTCATACTGGGGCAGTTAACTGGTTAGGTTAAGATAATGATGATTTAACGAGTTTCCGCAATTTGGGATCAACTTGTAGTGCCTTCCGTGAAAAGTAAAGGTAGGTTGTTTTTTTCCTCTTTTTCGAATTTCGGGCCATGTGCGCAAAGGGAACGTGGGAAGAAAACGGGCTCTCGTCCGATTTTTTTTAATGGACTAAGAATTACCTGCTGAGTAATGTTTTCCTCTTCCATTTTTGGGACAAACAAACCGTTTGGCCGTGGTGAAAGTCCAAAGTTAGCACGCTGCGCCGGAAAGCAAGAAATAGGCGAAAGTCCGGCAAGTGAAATGCCAAACCCCAACCAGTTCAATACCTCAAGTGAAATGCTGAAGCTGGTTCCTAACCTAACCTAACCGATAATAACACAACCACACGAAACTGACAATAACAACCCACCTATCTGAACTGTTTACGGGAAAAAATATCAGCTGGAAACATGGGAAGAAAACAGCCTCTTGTCCGTTAGTGCAAAGAGTGCGGCTTTCATTAATTTCTGACGGCCAAACGAAGCTTTTGCCCCAAAGCCTTTTCCTTTTTGTTGTGAGGTTGTTGGAGCATAATTGATGTTCGTCCTGTTTTTTTTTTTCGGTGAGAAGCCCTTATTCTTCCCATAAGCCGCGTAAAGTAAACTTGTTTCCTCTATTGTTTATTTTACTATCGAAAGTGATCATGGAATGAATTTATAATTCTGCCTTTATTATGTAGCGCTGCCCTTGCCGTCTAAATCCGTTAGCTACGCACCTAGTATGCACTATCCCGTTGCCTCACACGTTTGTCAAATTCATACTACAAAAACGGTTACACTAAATAATCGATTATACAATAATTACCTGATTAGCAGGAGCCACATAACTCCCCTGCTGCCAATACGCACAAAATTGGGACAGCCTCGCTGACGAACCGTAAAGTAGCCGCCATTTTTTTTTTCAGTGGTTCGCCAATAGCCCAACAAGAGATAGAATTCCGTTTTCCGTGTATGTTGTCAAAACTTGAAATAAGCTAGGCCAGTTCCGGTTCAACCTTTTTTTCATACAGAAACATAATTGGCAAAAAGATTTAGTCAAGGACCTACAGCCCTTCATATGCAAACGATTTAACCACAAACTCTTCAATAACAACGCATACAGAATGCTGGCACGTGTTCTAATCGAAATCATGATAAATCAACTAATATTCAGTACTTCCGGCCAGACGCTAAAGGTGATAGGCATGACCCGTGCAAATAAATGACTGAAGTGGGACGTGACGTCATTTAACAATAGCTCACGAAGCAAGCCACTTTTTCTCCCTGACTGTATTTCAATTACTGCTTTATGCATTATATGCATAAGCAGTTAAAAAGTTCAGGACCTCAAAGCTTACTGCCAAGGACTTGAATATTTGCAGCCGCACGTGTTAATGTAATTGGGATGAATTTTTATCAAATTCATTTGTAATGTTTCCATTCGGGAGTTCTCGCAAAAACGGGTAGGACGGACTCCACTGATTATGAGCACAAAGGCATCATCTTCACAGACCCAGTCAGAGACATTAAAGTCACAATGAACACACATCAGAGTCTCTGTCACTGTGAATTTTAAAATGTTCTCATTCAGCCATTTTACGTACGTGGAAGGGTTTTTTTTATGACCCGAAGGTGTGTCAAGAGCACCGATACCTCGACTAATACGTAAAACCGTCTTCTCGACTTGCATTCACATACATGCCTAAACTGAAATGCTTACCATGTACCCTTTTTACTTTATTAACCTGCAGCAACTCCATACAAAATTGACTCGATATTGCAGCGAAACCCAATCTGTCTCAGTTTCGATTCTTAATCAGTTTCCCCTCCAGAAAGTAACAAAAAAGAGACTAAGACAAACATTTAAAAAGATAGAGTTGAGTTGTTATTATACTATATTAGAACCATCTACATTCTTATTAAGAGTTGATGTGCCCTAACACGTCATCCGAAGCACTAGTCTAAAGATGCCTGTAAGGGGGAAAATTGCCTACCTCCAACCCCTTACTACTCCGTTGAGTTGAGTACATACATGCGATCATCTGTACACTCTCTATCGGTTTCAGCCACTCTACGAGCTTTCAGCCACTCCAGGACATCGACTTTACACTTAGAATGTAGATAGTATTAACAGAGTAGAAATAAGAACTCTGTACTTTGAATGTTTGTCTTTGTCTCGTCCTTTTATTTTGTAAAAGGGAAACCAATTATTGATCTAAACAGAAACATATTGGGTTTCATTGTAATATCGAGTCACTTTTGTACTGAGTGACTGCACGTAAAAAGGTTAAAAAGGTACGCGATAACCAGTGCAGTTTAGTCACGTATGTCAAACAAGTAGAGAAAACGGTTTTTAGAATTAGTTGAGATGTCTGGTTGTGAAAAAACCTTCGGGTCGTGAAAAAACTTTCCACGGTAGATGGTGTCAAAATGATTCACGCATAAAATGACTGAATGGGGAAATGTTAGATGTCATGAGGAGGCTGATTTAAAATTTAAGGTGAAAGAGGCTGTGATGTGAGTGTTTGTGACTTTCGTGTCACTGACTGGGTCTCTGAAGTTGATGCCTTGGGGGCTCATAATCACTGCGCCCACCTTGCCCTTTTTTGTGAGAATTCCGAAAAGGTACCATTGCTAATGAAGTTAGTTAATTTGATAAAATTTATCCCAATGGCATTGACTCATTCAACTGTGTTTACAGTCCTTAGCAGCGAGCTTTGAGGTCCTGTGTTAAATAAAATATGATTCAAATCTTCGATTAAGCTGTAACAACCCTTCGATCGTGACATAATAGGAAACAGTATTGTAATTTTTACAAATAAAATGAACTTTTTCATCGCACACCCGCTTCACTTCTTTTTATTTTTGAACTAACACACATTTTTTTATGTTTGTTATATCTTATGGGTTATAGTAGCAATTCCTCTTGTGGGGTATTAGTAGCCAGAACTAGCCCTTGCCCTTGACTTTTTCTGTTGCTAGAAATAAAGTTTATGTTGAGGTCTAATCCATGGAAGGAAATAGGCAGACGCAGTATGAACTATTAAAGTTTACTTACTGAAATATGCAAACAGCTACATTTTTTAATTACAAGAAGCCAACGGGGGAAAGATGCGTAATGGCCGACCCAGTCAGTTGGAGAGAATTGGGAAGCCTTCTTCATTGGGCTTCCTGCTATTTAGTTGCCCAGGTTAAACTCCAGTTGATTACAAGGTGCACCTGGTTATTTCTCAATGTTAACACGGGGCCTTTTTGGACAAGGTTATATGCCCCATGGGTCATGTTATAGTTTGTGCACTTCAGTCCAGTCAATTTTGAGAAACGCGCACACGCTAACAAAGTCCCCCCTGACACAAGGGCGCTATCTGACGTGAAAGACACTCAGCAGATCAGTTAGATATTCGTGCCTTTGGCCAGATTGTGGTTTGGTAAGTATATCCGCTACGTTGCATTTTGTTGGGACGTAACGGATGTCTACACTTCTGTCTTCTATTCTTTCGCGAACATGATGATAAATAATGTCTATGTGTTTTGTCCGGCTCTTCTCGCTGTAGCTCACGGCATGCGCTCGGGTGCTCTGAGAATTGGTGAGAACCGGTATCGGCTACTTGTGGCTTATCGGGATTAAGCCGATTTCCAGTAATAGCTCCCGGGTCCATAGGCATTCTTGCACACCCTGGGAGATGGCCATGTATTCGCTTTCCATTGTGGAGAGTGAAACAGTTCTATGCAGGTTTGATTTTCTCAGAAACGGTGATCCACTATACGTGGCTACAATTCCCGTTGTGGAGCGTCTTGTCTTCAGGTCCGAGGCGTGGCTGGCATCAGTGAAGATCTGCAATCCCGTGTGGTCGGGTTGCAGTACCAGGCTTTTATCCTTAGTCCCGTGAGGTACCGCAGGATCCTTTTTCCTGCTTACCGGTTCTCAGTAGTTGGTGTTGAGTTATGCTGAGCTAGACTGTTGACGGCAAAAGCTATGTCAGGTCTTGTTCCGTTAGCAATATAGGATAGTGATCCTACTAATTCTCGTAGTGGAATTTTGTGAAGACAGTCTACTTCTTCTCTTGTTAGCTGGTCCTTTGATAAGGTTGGCGTGAACACAGGCTTGCAATCTTGCATCCCAACTTTGCCAATACCTTGTTGATGTACTGCGTCTGGTTAAGGACCATAGAGCCATCCGGCGCTCTGGTGAACTTTATGCCTAGCATGTAGCTAATTGTTCCAAGTGATCAAATTTCGAAACTTGACGTTAGGATTGCCTTTGTTAGTTGACGCATCTTGGGACTCGAGGAGATGGCTGCAATATCGTCGACATATACTATGATTACGAGCAGATCTTTTCCCTCATGGATGTAGAAAACACATGCGTTAATCCTACACCTCTTCAACCTTTGCTTCTGGACCTCTTGGGCAAAATGACTGTACCATCTACGCCCACTTTGCTTCAAGACGTAAAGACTGCGAATCACTCGGCACACTTTGTCTTCTTGTCCCTCCTTGACGAACCTTCAAGCTGATCCATATACGTATACAAGTTCCTCGTTGCCGAGGTAACCATTTAAATATGCTGTAGTAATATCGTATTGGTCTACGTAGTAATCTTTCTCGACATCTGCTGCTATTAGTAGACGTATGGCTGCTAATCCGGCAACGGGCACGTACGTCTCGGAATAGCTTTGTCCGTATTTCTGAGCGTACCCTTTGGCTACCAGTCTGGCTTTGTATCTTTCTACCTCCCCGGTAACAGTTTTCTTTATATTTATCACCCACTTGTTTCCAATGGTACGTGCTCCGGGTGGTAGGTTAACTAGTTCCCATGTGCCCTTTGCTATTAGTGATCCGTGTTCTTCGGTCATGGCCGCTTTCCATAAGTCCGCATTTGGGCCTGATAAAGTTTCTGAAACACTGCTTGGCTCTTCAGGTGTGGAACACAAGACTAGTACGTAGTCCCCTTCTTCATCATCTTCGAGATAATATTTCGTTTGGGCTTCGGAAGTATAAACATTCAAGTCTCTTCGGTCCCCCTCCGACGAAGTATCAAACGAAAGTTCTGGGGTGGTTATGCCTTCCTTCAAGGCTCTAGCTCTTGTTATTCGTTGGGTAGGATTTTCTTGGGTCGGATGTTCCTTGTCAAGGCGTGACCCTTGGTACTTGTTGCCTAGTCGTGTGTTCTTGCGGTGTAAGAATTCTTGGTTCAGTTTCTGGTATTCGTCGTGATTGACCTTGCGTCCCAGGAGTCCCTCTTGGTGACTGTAATATCTGGGGTGGATATCCTTGAATCACAGGAGTCCCTCTTGGTGAAAGTGATGTCTGGGGTGGATGTCCTTTGTTCACTGGAGTCCCTCTTGATGCACTCGGTGGTCTGTTTCTGGGGGTTGCTGGGGCTAATGACCTTGTTGGTATGGGATCCAGATGTACTGTGTCATCGTGAACTTTTCTTATGCCAGCTTGTGTTTCCGGATTGTATCATAAATTATTGATTAACTCGTCCAGTTCAATACTACAAGGTTTTTCCACTTTGCTAAGATGCGACGAACCGAGAATATCCTCTTGAAAACGTACATTTCTACTGACCTTAGCATTTTCAATGTCATACAATCTGTATGATCTAGATTGTTGATCGTAACCAAGCATAATACAGGGTAAGCCTCTTGCTCCTAATTTACTTCTTTTTAATGGAGGTTTTAGAGCAAAACATAAGCATCCTATGACTTTAAAATATGTTACTGTTGGCTTTCTTTTAGTATTTTACCATATTTGACGTGGTGTTGCTCTTGTATTTTTCACGTTCGTGCAATGGTTACGTATATACACCGCTTTGTTGACCAACTCGCCCCAAAATTTTGTTGGTAACTTGGCTTGAGTAAGTGTTGCTCTAACTAGTGACATTATTGTGAGATTTTGCTTCTCGGTAATCCATTGCTAGACGGTGCCCACGGTGGCGACACCTGGTGTTTAATGCCGTGTTGTATCAGAAATTCCCGCATGGGGACATTGCAATACTCGCCGCCACTATCTGATTGTAGTACCTTAATTCGACACCCGGTGGCAGCCTTCGCCTTTAGCTTATATTCCTTAAATTTATCAAGGAATAAAGGTCTTTTGTCTTTAAAATGCAACCTGTACGAAGCGACTTCTACTGTCAATAAATGTTGCAAAATATCGACTGCCTGCCATGGTTGGAACTGGGAGGGGCCCTACGAGGTCGCTGTATACCATGCCTAGTAAGTCTGGTACGTGATCGGTAACAATGGTCTTGCAATGCTTTGTTTTAATGTTTTCCTGGATACAATCTGAACAGGCGTTTGTTTTAGGCTTCTCACCCATTTTGAAGCTCTCAGTCCTCTTCAATACAGCACGACGGGATTGCAACAATGAACGACGACGAGGAGTGCTGGGATCCAAGGTGGAGGGCTCCACGTGGATCCCAGCCCCCGTTTGTGTTAACAGTGAAAAGTGGACGAAAACAAACAAATGTAATAAATTTACTGAAACAAATTAAAAACACAATAGCTAAAAATTTAACGACGCTCAGCAATTCATGTTACTCACAACATTGCAACCGCTGCTTTACAAACATTGGTTTCCATTAAATACAAAAAGGTATAAAGCAACCGAATATAATCAATTAAATGGAACAATTTTTGAAAACAACATCACCTCAAACGTAAAAAAAAAATCGTTCACGAATTCTTGTTAACTTACAACAGTGCAACTGCTTTCAAAATTAATCGTTGCTTTTTTCGTTGCGTGTAGCATTGCGTCTTAACGAATATTCTACACAAACTTATGGCTAAACGCAACAATGTATTCCACTCGTGCTCACTTGCGCTCAACAATGTACGTCGGACTGATAGCTTCAAAACGGGAGAGAAGAAGGATATCGCCCGCTTTCCGAGTGCTGGGATCTAACAATGTCGAGGGCGCGCAGCGCCCGAGCCATTGTTGGATTCCAGCATGAGGAAAGCGGGCGATATCCTATACTTTAGGACTGATTGCGTCGGGAAACCTCTGAGTGTTTTACTTTTAGCCATCTTTTTTAATGTTGATGCGGATACGTGCATGAACGTCTTGTGCCAAAGGTTAGTATAATTTAACACATTGCAGTTTGGTGAGTTTTAAAAAACGGGCACCTGATCTGATGCTTCACTTTTTGCAATTGCCCTGTAACTGCTTTTATTTTTGTCTGAGCTGGTTGCTAACATTTTGTATTCATTTATGCGCTGCTGCACACTATTTTCTACGATTGGAGTCTCACTGAACGCTTTTTGTGTTTTTGGTGCATTTTTACTTGTAACAGTCTCAGAAATCTGCTTTCTCTTCTGGAAAACGTCGTTACTTTCGTGTTCAGTTTGCTCGGCTATTTTTGCTGTTATTTGTTAATTTACGACTCTATTTTCACAGTTATTTTGTTTAGTTTCATTTCTCAGTTTCCTGTCATTTTTCACAAAATTATTTTTGGACACTAATTGGGCGTTATTCACATTTTGACAGGTTGGTGTTCGTGCTTTGTGCACTATTTCAGGATTGTTGATTATGAATAAACCGAACATGTATTCTGCCGTTGCAATTATGTTGCCAGTGGATTTCTGAATTATTTGACACTGGTCATCATCAAAAACGATCCGTAGCCCTGCTTTTTTGGCTTGCCCTACAAGATTTACTGCAAAATCTGGTAGGAAAAAATATTTTTGCATTGAGAGAGTACAGTTTTTTGCTATTAGTGATCCGTATTCTTTGGTCATGGCCGCTTTCCAGAAGTCCGCATCTGGGCCTGATAAAGCTTCTGAAACACTGCTTGGCTCTTCAGGTGTGGAATACCAGACTAGTACATAGTCCCCTTCTTCATCATCTTCGAGATAATCTTTCGTTTGGGCTTCGGAAGTATAAACATTCAAGGCTCTTCGGTCCCCCTCCGTGGATCGAAACAACGCTCTGCTACCACTTGTTGAGATCTAATCCATGGAGGGAAGTAGGCTGACGTAGTATGAACTACTAAAGTTAACTTACTGAAACATGCAAACAACTACATTTTCAAATTACAAGAGGCCAAAGGGGGACCGATGCGTAATGGCTGACCCAGTCAGTTGGAGTGAATTTGGAAGCCTTCTTTATCGGGCTTTCTGCTATTTAGTTGACCATGTTACACTCCAGTTAATTACAAGGTGCACCTGGTTGTTACACAACGTTCACACGGGGCTCTTTTAGACAGGGTTATCTGCCCCTTGGGTCATGTTATAGTTTGTGCACTTCAGACCAGTTTATTTTCAGAAACGCGCACACACTAACAAAGTTCCCCCTGACGCTATCTGGCATGAAAGACACTCAACAGATCAGTAATGTATTCGTGCCTTTGGCCAGATTGTGGTTTGGTAAGTATATCCGCTACGTTGCATTTTGTTGGGACGTAACGGATGTCTACACTTCTGTCTTCGATTCTTTCACGAACATGATGGTAAATAATGTCTATGTGTTTTGTCCGGCTCGTCTCGATGTAGCTCACGGCGTGCGCTCGGGAGAAGCGGTATCGGCGACTTCTGGCTTATCGGGATTAAGCCGATTTCCACTAACAGCTCCCGGGTCCATAGGCATTCTTGCACACCCTGGGAGATGGCTTTGTATTAGCTTTCCATTGTGGAGAGTGAAACAGTTTTCTGCAGGTTTGATCTCCACAGAAACAGCGATCCACCATACGTGGCTACAATTCCCATTGTGGAGCGTCTTGACTTCAGGTCCAAGGCGTGGCTGGCATCGGTGAAGATCTGCAATCCCGTGTGGTCGGGTTGCAGTACCAGGCTTTTATCCTTAGTCCCTTGACGGTACCTCAGGATCCTTTTTCCTGCTTGCCAGTCCTCAGTAGTTTGCGCTGAGGTATACTGAGCTAGACTGTTGACGGCAAAAGCTATGTCGGGTCTTGTCTCATTAGCAATATAGGATAGCAATCCTACTAATTCCCGTAGTGGAATTTTGTCAAGACAGTCTAGTTCTTCTCTTGTTAGCTGGTCCTTTGATAAGGTTGGCGTGGACACAGGCTTGCAATCTTGCATCCCAAACTTTGCCAATATCTTGTTGATGTACTGCGTCTGGTTAAGGACCATAGAGCAATCATGCTCTCTGGTGAACTTTATGCCTAGCAGAGGCGGACTGGCAAGGTCGGGGGGTCGGGAATTCCCGACTGGCCTCTCGCTTAGTGGCCTCTCAGCAGAAATAAATAAGTTAAAAAAAGGAAATTCAGTGTATTATTTTAAATATTTGTTTTTTGTAGAACTCGGTTACTCCCTATTTATTCTTGATAAGTTTCAGACCTTTTGGCTGTACTTACTAAATTAACCCTGTTCCGTTTGCAAGCAAGGTACTGAAAGTCTTTTTTGTTCTCCAAATATGACGTCGAAATTTCGAGTTTCAACCACATAAGGCCATAGTTTACTAGTTGCGGTTTCTCGCGTCATTACGATTAATCAAGGACTGTGGTAGCGGTCCTTATGTAAGCCTCAGCATGAACTTCCATGTTAAACGTCAAACTTTGAGCTCCTACTGTTTCAGCCAGAATTGACATAGACCAACGAAATTCGGTATTTGGGGTCGTGTCGCAACTATTTCACTGCATTACAAATTTTAATGACAACAATCAAACAGTTCGGCGTCCACAATATGGCCATTTCTTGTTGTTGTTCTTGTTGTTGTTGTTGGGACTTTTTGCCCTCACCTTGAGACCGAACCACTGAACCGATTTTCAAGTTCTATAGCTTAAAACGTAGTTA
>JAHWFP010016001.1:55692-74476 GCA_023313725.1 Lithobius niger | reverse complement strand
TTCTTCGTATATTCCGGCAGTGAGTTTCCGGCAGTTCTGATTGAGGAAGCTTTACGATGTTTTAAGTCCCCACGCGAAAATTTCTGTAACAGTCGTAACCTTAATCATTTTACAAATTTTTCCTCTTGAAAAAGAGTAGTTGCTAACGTCTTGATGTTAAAATGTGTACAGACGTGAAGGTATTAAAACGCACTGCAAATATTCTGTAAATATATACACTTATTTTTACGTAACAGACATGTTGATTAATGAACTGTATCAATAAAAAATGTAATTCTACCACTTACTCCCACGATTCGGCCTTGGCCTTGTTACTGGGTTCCACAGAACCTGTTAGACCAATATTCTAAATAAACAAGTAAATAAATAAAGTTATCTTTCTTACTCATCAATCATGTCTTATCATGTCTCGTTCGACTTCTTTCCGTTTCTAAAATGCCTGTTATAGTACCTGTTGAATCAGTTCACCAATGGCGCATTTCCTCCAGAAAATTTAAGATCAGCAATATTAATTTAATTTAATTTTTTGCATATATATAAACAAGAACACCCTGCACGATTTTGCTTGCAGTTGTTTTCTTCAGACAACTAACGATTAACAAAATATCGTTAGTTATTAACAAAATACCGAATATCGTAATCCAGCCAATATCAATATTCGGCGGAATACCAAATACTTGAATTTTTGGCCGAATAGGCCGAATACCGAATAATTACCAAATATTCGGCACATCCCTAAACGATAGAGCTTCGGCTTCGGTTTCGAAGATCGAAGGTTTAATTATTTAAGTAAGTAAGTAATTAAGTAAGTAAAGTGTTTATTTCCAAGAAAGGGAAAATGGAACCAAAAAGGGTCTAGCAAAGACCACTAACATTTGGCCAAAAATTTAAAAACACACAAACGACACAACAAATGCAATTGTACAATACCCCGAGAAAGCAGTACATATTTTCATGTTTTGACCCCCAAAATAGTATCGTAATAATAGCATAAGTCTGTTGCATTTATTCAGGTCGTTTCCATAAGTACAAAAAGCAACAGCAATAGGTTTGCTACTGTATTTATTTAACACTTTCAAATGCACGAACATTGTTTTGGCTGGGATCCTCTCTACTCTAAGATAGTAGTCGGTAAATTGAAAATAAACCAATAGCAAAAACAGAGTTAGAGTATTTTGAAAAGTGTAAAGTGCTTCCTCGAAAAAATCTCCGCCAATGAGAGGAAATTTTTAATAACTATAAACGTTGTTCGTATGGAACAACAGACTGACTTTTTTTGGTGAAATGTCGTTGAACGTGTTCGACTGATGAAAAGTTTGTTTTTTTAAAAAGGGGCACAAAAAGTCTACTGCGTATTCCAAATCTAGTCTAACAAGAGATATAGAGTTTGAGGTAAGTATCGACTTGCCTAGAGGTTGATTTGACCCAAGAGAGACTTTCCTTTAGATATGATATTTAAGTGTCATCACAAATTGTTACGGCAACCACAACCATTTTCCTCTCAAACCCTTAAGGCCATATCAGGGCTCCCACAAAAAAACTGAAGTATTTTCCTTGACTTCTCCAGGTTTTCAGAATAGTTGAGGTCAATTTCCAGGTTATTTACCGAAATTTCAGAAACTGTTCTATACATTATACCAGTTTCACTTATTTTTTGGGGCTCACGTAGTGCAAGAGAGCAGCCCCATTTAATTAACTTTTAGGTGTAAACACCGAAGTATAAAGGACAATTTTATTTTACCGCAATGTAGTAACAAAATATGTTTATTATGCACTCAGGACTCGGCATGAAAGTGTGGCTTTGTGTTTTCCCCGAGTTTTCCAGGTTTTTTTTTGAAAAATCGGAGAATTCCGTGTGTTTTCCCTTAGCTTCAAACGTACTTTAAATCCCCTGAGTTTTACAGGTTTTTGCAAAAAATCGTAGAATTCCTTGTGTTTTCCCTTAGTTTCAACGTAGTGTAAATCCCCCGAGTTTTCCAGGTTTTTGTGAAAAATTGGAGAATTCCCTGTGTTTTCCCTAAGTTTCTGACGTAGTTTAAATCCCCTGAGTTTTTCAGGTTTTTTGTGAAAAATCGGAGAATTCCCTGTATTTCCCTTAGTTTCAAACTTAGTTTAAAGCCCCTGAGTTTTTCAGGTTTTTTGTGGAAAATCGGAGAATTCCCTGTGTTTTCCCTTAGTTTCAAACGTAGTTTAAATCCCCTGAGTTTTCCAGGTTTTTTGGTGAAAAATCGGAGAATTCCCTGTGTTTTCCCTTAGTTTCAAACGTAGTTTAAATCCAGAGTTTTTCAGGTTCTCCAGATTGGTGGGAACCTTACATATTCATATTCAGTCCTGAGGCGATTTGCTAGTCACTGATGCCATCGTTGACGTCATTTTGACGCAATCGTTGCCACATTTGCACACGACATGGCAAATCATGTCAAAATAGTTTGTGTTAACGAGCTGCTCATCTCTGGTTGCGTCTTGGATACCTCTTCAAAATTCCCTCGATACTTGAGCGGCTTCTTAGAATACAGCTTTAAACTCTTTAACTGTACTCTAAACACAAAAACCCAACAAAGGAAGTGTGTAATTGAATTCCCGTTTCGGAACAAGTGTGCTAATTTTCCGTTTGCATACGTGCGCTGACCTCTAATTCGGCGTAAGACTAAATTGAATTACTTTGAAGGCTAAGCTGTCAGGTGACCTTTGGCTTAGCGCAGGAACCTTGTAATACAATTGAAAAGCTTAATTTTGGTCCAGTGTTGTACCTTCGAACAGTTTAGTGGATTAAATTGAAAACTCAAATATTTGAAGGGACTTTGATTAAGTGAGCAATGTTTCTTTCCTTTGATGGTGTTAATCAGAGAAAGGGGGGGGGGGGGGTGTTCACCCATCAGTTCAATGGCCTTATAGCAATAATAAGGTGATTTTACCTAACTAGTTACATTTTGGCTTGTGACAAATTGGTGACAAATTCATTGTTACTCCATGAAGCCTTAAGGTTACGAAAGGGGATCACAATCGTTGCGCTTCCCTGCACGTCAACGGGTAGCAACAATTTCTACTAAATCGCGTAACTCAACGGGTTGTTCAATTTACCTGACTTTAATCGTAGTGTGTGCTTGTATTATCAAATGTGACGTACTGATAAGTCCAACTAATGAACAGCTTAAGCAAAAGAGTCACGCAACGATCAAAAATACAAAGCCATACATTTCACATAAAGTAAACAATGGCAGTACCAAGACGATCAAGATTAACACTTATTCTTCAAAACAATTCGATATTCGCACAAATATATTAGCATTTGTCCACCATATCACGCTAATTTTCGACAGCATATGATATCTGTCTTCATCAGGCTTCTTTTGTACTTCATCAGGCTTGTTTTGTAGAGTCTTCACTCCCTACACCGTTTTGTTGTTGGTGTTGGCTATGTTGTCGACCGACGTAGCCTCCGTTCTTACCAAGGCTGTATGAACCCCCAAAAAAAATAAATTCAGGGGCTTTCAATGATGTAGTTATCAATTTCAAGGAATTCAAAGCCATTATTTTTTTCTTAACAAATTCAAGGACTTCAAGGACTTGTGCGTACCCCGATTCCGGTCCAATAAAAGTGAAACCAAGCGGCACTTCGGGAAAATTCTCGATTTCCAGAAAAGCCAGTACGCCTCTGTCAAGCACCTTAAAGCGACAGTTACGTATCCGGGGTACTTTAGCCTTGTAACAAACAAGCTACAGAAAACAATGTCCGGAGGCCAGACGAGACAGGCGCTTCGAAATTCCTTGGTCTTACTCAACCTTGGCCTTTTGAGACCATCACGTCACCCTTTATGTTTTTTTTTTCTTCTTGTTATTTTAAGCCAGCCTCTGCCACTTTCTTGATTATTACATATCCAACAAGTCATTACTATTTCCCTTTTACGCCTCAGTAACTCCGAGGTAATAACCGGCCATTACACATTAAAGCCAAAGGAAAAGGAGCAACCTTCACCTCACGCGCCACGCCAGCATTCTTCCTCGAACTTCATGCATAATAGGATACAAGTTTTAAATCCATGCATTAATTTTGATAAAAACGACTGGTTAATATAAAAAAAATTATACCTAGGTTGGTTATAAATCAATAAAGCCAAAGGAATTTAGTTTAGTTTATTGACGGAGCTCTGAACCCTACAGGTTACACATAGGAGTGGACAGATATTATACAATAATGCATATTTTCGAGGCTATTCGTGCCTCCTCATCAAGTGTAGCCTAAGTCATCAATTTAATCAAGTGTAGTTAAATCAAGTGTAGCCAATAAAGTCAAATCAATTATAGCCTAGCATAAGTCAATTACAGCTTTTTTTTTATGTGGGTTTAGTTCCTTTTTTTTTGCTTTCGTTCTGCTTTATTTTGCTTTCGGTCTTTGTTATACTGTGCGTAACACAAAACGGAACGAAAGCAATAAAAGGAAACGAAAGCAAAAAAAGGAACGAAAGCAACATAAAAAAGAGCTGTGAAACACATGGTATTCCACAGAGATGAATAAAAACAACGAAGCATATAATTAACAAAAATCATCATACAAATTTTTAAAACATTAAAATCAATTCTAAAAAGGAACTACAGAATGAAATCTTTTTTTTTTTTTTTTTTAATTAATTTTGACGAGCCTTATGTCAGCCGAAGCCTTATGGCTGAACCGGCTCAATTTTTGAACATTACCAGATTTTTTTTAGAGAAGGAGAAATCTGGTAAAGGGACGTGCCAGCCCGGGGATTCGATCCGGGAAACCTCCGATCATCGTCGGGCCGAAAGATTGTCCAGAATTAGCCAGAATACATCCCATAGCCGCTGAAGGAGCATGGTAGCCTCTCACGCTACCCTGGCCGGCAGTCCTGGCAGGGACTTTGCCAAGGTCCCCTTTCCAGGGGTTCGACCAGATCCGCAATTCTCCAGCAACCAGGCTGAGCTCTCTCACCGCTCAGCCACGATGACCACTCTGATGACCAATCTGATAGTGGGCAACCTCGAACGCCTTCCTGCGAATTCAGGCGTGGAAGTGAGGAAAGTGCGTATGCTTCAGCTATTTCCTGGCAGGTCGAGGTTGCCCTACTGTCAGGTTTTGCCCTGACTTAGGTCCTTTTTAGAACAGATTTAAAAAAAATTATAAATTGTATCACGATTGTTGTTGATAGTATGCTCTATTCTATACAATTGTATGGGTTTTATTCGACTTAAAGGCGGGTTGCCACCAAATTAACTCTGCAGCATTTATACCACACGCCATGGCTGTTTGCTGTGACGTGCATATCACGTGACTGGGCTAGTCCAATCAGATGGCCAAACAGCCGTTGTTCTCGCAAGTCATTGGCTAACTCATGGTGACGTCACGGCAAACAGCCATTTCGCATGGTTTAGTGCCACAGAGTTCTCTCTAGCGTAAACAAGCCACAACAAACAAGCCACGTGCCTCCTTAATCATTGAGATCATTGAGTAAAAATGTGGTGCGATCTCGTTCACCTGGGAGCAAGCTGTAAAGGTTAACGCTATTACTGTCACTAGATGGCGCCACGGTATTTTCTTTATATTCTACCGTGGCGCCATCTAGTAGCAGTAATGTTGTTAATCTTTACAGCTTGCTCCCAGGTGCACGAGGGCGTACCAGATTTCCACTCAATAATAAGGAGGCTCGTGGCTTATTTGTTGTGTTAAAAGATATTTCTTTGTGCATTCCTTTGCTTGCCGAGAGCAAGCGCTAGAGGGAACTAGATATATGATGCTAGATGCTGCAAACTTTCGTTTGGTGGCAATGCGCCTTTAAGCTACTTTGGCTGGTGACGCTTGGTAATGAGGCACAGATAGCTTAGAAATGTCGGAATATTGTGTACTATTTGTGCACCAGGTTTGTTATTTATTTTTAATCTGACTTAGTGCTGTTTCTAAATTAGTATTTAGCATGGTGGACTTTGTGAAAGTAGGTGTATAACAAAAGGACTAAAATTGCAGGGCCCGAACCTGCTTAATTTTAGTTTTTATTACCTAACCGAAAATATCCATTACCTGTTTCATAGCAGTTTCCCCTTTTGAGCTTTATTTTCCCCTAGAATCTTGAAAGTTGTCTTCCCTGCCTAGCTCGTATGGTACTGCGCATGCGTGGGCCTAGGTCTGCTTATATAAGCTCCGGCGCAGGGAACTCCTGGCATCATTTCCCCACCTTCCAGAACCTAGCTCATGGAGGGAAGGCTCGGGCGGGAGTTAAGGTAATGTATATTTTCGGTTAGGCAATAAAAACTAAAATTAAGCAGGTTCGGGGCCCGCAATTTTAGTCTTTTTATAGCCGACGAAAATATACATTGCCTGTTTTAATAGCAGACTTCGTCTCTTGGAGGAGGGCTAGGTTCTATCTTCCCGCAGTACGAGCTGGCTTTACTGATGAAGACACATCTGTGTTCCCAACCACTTTCACCACGCCGACAGAGTCGGGACGTAGCAAGACTTCGGTTGAGTTTCCAAAGTCAATTGTAACGTGAGATTGGAGTTGCGGTTGCTCATGAATAACTAATAATATATATATGAAAAAATACACCGGAAGCAGTGGTCTAAGCATCAAGCAGTACAAAGTAAGGAATCAAGCATAAGTGCTGAAAATATCTTACCTTGTGGGAAGGATGAGGACGGTGCGGAAGTGGAGGTATTGTGAAGAAACAGGAGGGCAGGCCGGAGGTAAGTCTTGAAGATGATGAATGTGAAGTCAGGATGTTGTGTCAGTGAAGAGATGGAAACACATGTAGATAGAGAGTGGTTGAACGATGATCAAATTACCTTGTCCTTCCTCTTTTATTTTTTTATTTTTTGATGATTGATGTGAACTTCTTGTTCCAGAACTGAGCGAGGAGAATAGTCATACTACCCCCTGTAAGAATGGGAAGGTAAAAACGGATGCCTCGCCGTCCCAGAATAAAACGGAGGTGTACGTTCTGTTAAAATCGGAGGGTGAGAATGCTTAAGGAATCATCCTATACTCCAGGGCTACGCCTGTGGCCTTAGCGCGGCATGGAGAGCACGGTAGGTCTCCTTCCGCAAATTTTGTGTTCAATTGATATTGATAAGTCCTCCATTTGTCTGACAGAGAGGTGTATTCCCCGGACGAGCGCTTCTCGTAAAACAGATGCCAAGGGAAAAGGAACGAGAGGTGGAGGCACTGCTTCTTGGGCTGTAGGGTCAGAATGCGGAGGATGACCCCGTAATCATAGCACGTTGGGATGTAGGTGTCACCTTGGTAGCGGAAGGTTGAAGTGGCACCTTTGTTGTCTTGGTAATAGCAGAAGGCACGGTGTGGCGACGCGGTGGTGCAAATGGAAGACGCAATGTTTTGATTCTTACAGATTTGATAGAGGGAGCACTGGTCTTCAGAGCTTGCAGGCTGGATATGCTGGCAACTGCGGGAACGGCATCCGTTGCACGCAGGTTGAGCTGTGGTGTAGATTGCGGAGGCCGATCGTTAAAGGAATCGTTGTCGGGGTAGAACGTTTGTTTGCAGGTAAACTGGGTTGGTTTGGAGAGCGCGGAGGTGAAACGTGAAGCTGTTCCTTCTGCTTAGACGGTTTCTTAATAGAAGAGCAGGAATGTTTGTCGGACGACAGTCTGGGCTGTTTTGGGAGTGCGGAGGTGGGACTTGAAGTGGGTCCTTCCATTTAAGTGGCGGTTTTGCGGAGGAGGGAGGAGTTGGTGCAGGAAAGGTCTTGACGGCATGTGGGACGGCGGAGGCGGCTTCCTTTTGTCGACGCGCACGATCGGCCCGTTGTTTGGACAAATGTTGATGTTTGCGTATAAGAATCCATCTGGGAAGGGAGATGTTCACGCAAATCCTGCATTTCTTGGTAAGACCATCACAGACGGTGTCGTTGGCAACTTGGGTGTGGGTCGACGCGCACTTTCTTGGTGAGTCCTACGAATCCTGGACATTTGCAGGGTTTCGACGATGGCGCATTTGGCTTCGAGATTTGACTGGAGTCTGTAGAATCAATTTGTCGTTGGTCGGAGCCATCTGAGGAAGAAGAGTCATCCATTTTGGAGGAGGGACTGTCGGCTGGAAATTGTTATTCCTGCGCGGGAAGTTTAAATAAGACCGTTGCAACGCAGAGAGGGGCGCCGGCTGGTGGGAGAACGGAGAAACGGACGTCAACAGAGGGAGGAGCCGAACAGCGGTGCCATCTGTTGAGTACGCCGGAAGGCTACCGGCCGAAGGAATAGAGGCATGCCTAGAATTAGAAAAGATCGTAACGTCGTGTCGCCACTAATGGCGCTATCCAGCTGCAGAAGGGAACAATGATGAACTGGTTCCTTGTGCATCATATAAAAAGTTCTTCTTTTCTTGGTTTGTTGTTTGTTTTGGTTTTTTTTTTTTTTAGAAAAAATTGTAACAAGGCATTGTTTAACAGTGAAATGGAAGTGGTGTGTAGACAGGAGGAGGTTGCCTAGGGGGACGAGTATGATAGGAACACATAACAGCCGGAGGTCCGTCGGTATTGAATAGATGCTATGTGGATGCACAACGGAGGGTGCTTTGGTCTAGTCGGTGAACTGACTTGCGGAAGGTACCCAAATGCTGCAGAGAATGCAGGAGGAAGGTGTTGAATACCTTTCGTTCGGAAGGGAGGTTCAATAGGGTTCTGGAAAGTTCGATCAATAGAACAACGGACGATCAGATGAGGATGGAGGTGTAATGTCCTAGTCCATGAATGACTTGAGGAAGGGAACACCGGAAGGCGGATGGTAGTTGACGTTGAGGTTGATGGATTCATTGTCAGAGGTGTGATTCCTGGAATGGTAACAGATCAAGAACGAATGGTCGAGGGGGACCGTGGAGAAAGTGACAGAAATTCTGGAGAGGATGGTTCAAGGAACGTATAATGGATGTCATAATCCAGCTCTTCCTCACCGATCAAGTTAACATTGAGTGCCTTTGGAGCGGAGGGTCCAGGGTCTAGGGACCGGTTGCCATGGCAGGATCACGGAGGGACAGTCTTGGTCACAGAAAGGCCTATTGAGGGTTGGAAACGGGAATGACAGTTGTAGACAGTCCGGAAGAAGGAAAGCTGGAGAGGACGCAGTGTCAACGCCGAGAGGAATGGTGACAACAGGTGATGGTAAGATCGGCGATGCGAAGGAGGGTGTTGCGGAGGCTGGGTCGGAAGGAACGACTGGAACGGAGGATGTAATGGATGACCCAAATTTGCAAAAACTCCCTCTATGAGCGGCGGAGAGGACGTGAGAGATGAGGGTGAGAAACACCACTGAAGGTGGCTGCCTGGGTTGTCTGTAGATGAAGGAGTGTGCCATAGGAGCACGGCCGAAGCGCCGGACTGGTGCCTGGGAGATGTTGGGACGACGGAAGGGGATGGGTCCCTCCCCAGCGGTGGGGATGGAGAATCTTCCTTGTGTGGAAGCCCGGACAGCATACAAGGCTGATCCGAGGGAGAATTGGGGTTGATATGGATCTGTGGAACGGAAGGGCATTCATAATAAGCATCCGTCCGTCTCATGGTGATACGTTGAGAAAGGGAACGTGGAATACCAGCGGAGGCGGATGTCAAGCCCGGAGGCTGAAGGCTCGTCCTAGAAACGGAGGAACTAGAGTCGGAGCAGGAAGCAGCGGTGTGTGGTTCCAGAGAAGGAACAGTAGACGAATGGCCTTTCGAGTTAGGACGGTAGAGTATGATGAACCCGGCAAGGGCAGAGGAGGGTCATCCTTAGCTGAAGAAACAGATGAAGCAGCCATAAAACCGTTGCAAAATCAACGGAAGGCAAGACAATCCGATTGGAAAGGGAGCGGAGGAAGGCGCCCTTCCGTGGAACGGAGGTATGCGGAGGGCAATGATGCGGTGGGGAAGCTCGGAACGACCAGTCGTGGCGATCACCCTAGGAGAAATTATGCCAACAGTTGGCTGCGTCGGAGCTTATATAAGCAGACCTAGGCCCGCACAGTACGATACGAGATACGCAGGGAACACAACTTTCAAGATTCTAGGGGAAAATAAAGCTCAAAAGGGGAAACTATTAAAACAGGTAATGCATATTTCGTTGGCTATAAAAACGACGCTTAGAGGTACATTCCTCCCGGTCGGCTTTCCTGCATGGCTCAGTTTTGCAACATTACTTCAGATGCATGTGAATGTTGCAAAGGCATTCATTTTCCTATTTTTCCTCTCGTGAGAAACTGTTCTGCTACGTTCACTCTAACATATGCAAATGCTGCTAAAAGCTATTTCGCACAGGACGCTCGATGGCCATGTAAGCGGATTTTCGAAAAATTAAGTTCATTAGGGATGCCCTTGCGTTGATTTCAAGACCTCAGTGGTAGGTCGCTACTTATTAAATATCAGCTGAAGCGATATACACTTGTAAGTTGCACTACGCGTTTGTCAGAATAGTATAGCCTTAATAATAATATCGGTTGAAACATAAATACAAAAAGAGCAATTGAAAACTGTTTCATCAAAATATTTACACAATTTTAAAAATTGTTTACTTTTACGTTTTTTGCCGCTAGATGGCGTTGCGAACAAAACTAGCAACTCGTTTAATTGATATATGGCTGCATTTTTAATTATTCCTCAAAAGTTAATAACACTTACTCAACTAAAAATTTAGTCACCAAACTAGGCAAAAAGTAAAAACTAAAAAGTAAACTAGTTTAAAAATAAATAAAAATAAAAATATGAAGTAAAAGTACAAAAAACACTAAAAAAAATAAAACGTAAAAAGTAAAGTACAAAAAATAAAAGCAAAACCTAAAAAGTCTACACTAAAAGTATAACAGGCGCATTCCAGAAATCCACTGAAGTGTGAGTGGGGCTAAATGTGAGTGTAAGGATCAAAACGCATCTATAGAAATACCCTCAGATGTTAGGACACTCACATTCGCTTTTGTGGCTGTACTAAAATTGTTGACCCTTACCCAAGATGTTTGCACTCACATTTGCCCTCTCACACTCACACTTGAATACGGCTGAAAGTCAAGTAAACTAAAAGTTGCGATACTAAAAGTTACCAAACTACACGTAGGGTTTTCTCCAAAAGTTAACTAACATTCCAATCCAAAAACAATTCTACGATCGAAGAGTCATTTAAACTACCGTTTGGGTTTAAAAAAATCGTCGTTCAGTGGCAAGAAAGCGTAATAAAAATAGAAATGTAAAATTCTTTCGTAACAATTGCGTTAAAACTGCTGTGTGGAAGATTGTTCATATATTTAGTTGTTTAGTGATTTATTTAGTTGTTTAGTGGTTTAGTTTCCGTCCGTTCCACTTCATTTTGTGAGCTTGGGCGGCTTTAACAACAAGAAGCCCATCCCCCGCAGTAGGTAAGTTGCACCGATTCTTTACGTAGGGACTGATAAATGTCTCATAACACCCTTTCAATATTACTGAAAAAAACAAGGTTAAAAGTATGTCTATTTCATCTCCCATTCATCCTGTCTCCCGTTCTTCCTGTTTGCGAGTCAATGCACATGCACGGGACGCCGTGCCCGCCCCCCCCCCACCACCCCCCTCCGAAATTCTCAGATAAGCCAAGCACGTTCTTCACATATTTTTTTTGAGAAACACGAAGCGCAAGTGCTTATATTTGTAAGCTACAAACGATAGTAATAAAATATTTATAACTCACTTGTCATGCGTTTTTACAAACGTGTCATAATGGTAAATAGTGGCACGCGCGTGTAAAAAGTGTTTTCCAGAAACCGGATTTACAGCAGTGAGGCGACGTTATTGGTTTAAGGGGGGGGGGGGGGGGACAACACACGAACCTCGCTGGGGAAGAGCTGGCGCATCATCTACTGCTAGCGCTCCCCCAGACCTCCAGTTGGCTTTGTTCGGTCCCCTCAGTACATTTTTTACTGCTGCGTTACTGAACATGGTCAAATAAGCCGTGTCAGTATGGCCTAGCGGTAGGATTCGGCCTTTGGCACGTTGGGTTTAATTCCTCGCTTAGACAGTCTGACATAAAAGTCTAAAAGGCAACGTAAAAGGTTTTGCATCCACATTTATTTAACACTTATCGATTCCATTTGGCTTTCCGTCCTGTTTAATGTTTATTATAACCTAGGCAACATTAACTAGTTAATAAGAGATGATTAGCAACATAGCTAATAAATAACTTAATAATTTAAAAAATATAAAAAATGATTACGTATACTGCTAATTTGATGCATTATTCATAAGGAAAAAACGACACAAATCACTGAAATACATCCTGGTTTTCGGACCACTTTTTTCTTAAACCTAACAGACTAATTAGTACTCAGATTACATCAGCATCGCCCCTAGATTTGATTTTAATCGAACTTAGTTGACATTATAAATGTTTTTTTTTTCATTGCGTTTAAAGTCGGGAGTAACTACAACCGACGCGACTCCACCTAACGTCAAAATTTCGAACTTTAAACTTCATTAATGGCGTTCGTAACGCATTTATGGGGCATCTGGTTAAGATATAAATTTGCATGATTTTAGCAACTGGCTCAGAATAAACATGCCTTTGATAAAAATAGCTACGAGAAACAGCTGCCGATGTTTCCACCAAAGTCGCGCGCCACGGATGCAATTAACGATTAAGTCTTGGCACTCGCGAACCCAGGATAAAAAATTAATATTAATGAATAATTTATAGAACTAACAACTAATTTTTTTAATTACAAAACAGAATAAAGTTACAATTTGAAATACGTTGAGATCCTATAATTTCAGAATACACCTTAAGCAGCCTTTGTTAGCAATCACTCAAAACCTTTCATTTAAAACACTTACGGCCGTAAAACTTAACAGCCGTAAAACGAGCACCGTTCTCGGCTTACACTGACACGACCACACCTTTCTACTCAGTAATTATGTAAATCAAAGCTTTACTCATCGCTGAATGGTCACCGACAAACAAACCACAGATCTACAGTATATCTCACTTAGACGAAGCGGTTTGCTTTCATTCTTGTTATGCCCATATTAGGACAATGACGTCACCTTCGGAAATCGTGGAAGTTTTAAGAAAATATGAAGGTGCTTCTCGCCAGCATTCGGAGCTTTTGAGTTTTAACTTCATCTATGAGCGGCATAAAAATGAGGTTTAGGCCTACTTAATAAGAAATAACTCTGAAGCAAACGAAATTACAGGTAGGATGATGAAATGGGGTGGGAACAGGTGGGGACTAGTATCGCTACACCAAATAGGCGAAAACATCGTAAGCATCATAAAACTAAACATGGTAACTCAAAGCTACTTCGCACATCGAAAATCGAAATACGTAAATCGACATTACTTCGGCGACTCATCTTGCGGAAAGAAAACAAAAATTCTATAAAAATTTATAATTCTCGCGTTTCAGTATTCGACTCCTAACTTTCGACCTACGGAAATTAAATCTGGAAAGGAGTTACATGCTAAAACACAGAAATTATCGATTTCATAAAATCACTCGGGATATTATCATACGTAATATCACAAGAGCTAAGGAAATTATCGATAATTTTTTTCAACTCGAGTGTTTTGGCGCCTATAAACTCACGAGTGATATTTAGGCAGACATTAATTTCCCGAGTGCGTAGACGAGGGAAATTATCTGCCAATAAATAGCACGAGTGAGTTTAATGGGCCAAAACACGAGTGTTGAAAAAAATTTGATAATTTCCAATAGCCACACGGGGTATTTAGTTAGAGAATTTCGCGTCATATTTCAGTATTCAGCACTCTAAATTTCGTATGCAACATTTAAAAATTTTATAAAAGTCGCGCTGCCGTCCAAATATCGGCGCGCCGATTGGCACTACGGCCGCCAGGAATAAAATTGATATTCGCCGCCGCTGAAGAATTTTTTATTGGCGCAAACCTCCAAACTTTTTACTTTAAACAATTCCGTAATAATAAATTAATAAATGCAGTACATAATTTTATTTTTTCTAAAATTGCAAGAGTAAATAAAAACAAACAATCAAATACGGAATGTAGTGGAGCGTAATAAATTTCAAAACCGTGTTCAGAATTTGTTGCTAGGTTACGTTACGTTGACGTTAGTTAGGCCTAACGATACAGGCGGATTAACGGGTTTCGCTACCGGCTTCTACGTGAGATTGCAGGCGTTGCTAGGTTACGGAAATGAACGACACAGTGCTGTATTTCGAAAGAAAGGCCTTCCGGACTGTTACTGGTAGGAAAATACATACTTTTATATGAAATGAATTCAACAAACGTATCGTAACGTGTCAACTGTGTAACGTTTGAAGCCAGTGACTGCCAAAAGCGTATCAACTTCAGAAAGCGCTCGCCATGTTTTGCACGGTTTAGCATTACGCTGCGTCGACCAATGAAAGCTGCAGGATATTGCCTAACTGATTTAGTTTTAAATTTAGCCAATCAACTTCGACTTACAGTGATAATCACGCAGTAGCTTTCGAAAGCTACTGCGTGATTATCACTGTAAGTCGGTTGTGATTGGGCGAATTTAGTACACGATCAAGTGACAAATTTCGGTCAGGAAATTCTCACTGAAAATTACTCACGACCAGATTACTTGCGACAAGATCCAAAGATTCAAGTTTTCAGGCATAAGGGCGGCAGGCCCTAACCAAAAAAACAAAAAAGCAGCTTAAAAAACTCAACAATTTCTCTACAACAAAAAAATTTCCAAATGCTGTATATTGAATTAGTTACGAAAAAACGTTAAACATTTCGCACCAATCTGCTAAATGAAAAGAAAATGTACAACTAGATCATCTTATACTTTGATAACATTTTGCATTTTGCTAAAATACTTTACAAATTTGCTACCGGCAGTCTAGACATTAGCTGTTCCATTGGATAGCTATCGATAAACGTAATAACTTAGAGGGGTAGTTTAGCGGATCACTTGTGCTTCGAGTTGGGGGGGGACGTACATTGGTGAAACCCAGCACCCCCTTGACATTGGTGAAACCCAGCACTACGCCTGTGTTGAGGCAACGACCAGACAAAACTACACGTTACGTTTAAAACTTGTATCGTGGCCCATTACAGTTAATCAAGGTTGAGGACTTAATGTAACAAAACATTTCTTGCCATGGAGGACTGTGTAAAATAATATCAAAAAAATGTTGAGGTCTAACCTCCTAGTGTGTGTTAGTGACATGGGGCAAGCCTACCTGTAGTTATTGCTTGGGTGAGTGTCGTATTTTAACGTTTTTATGCAGGTTTTGATAACTTTTTAGCTGTTTTCTTGATTTTAAGGATTACTGAAGAAGCACCGGACTGCGGTTCGACAATTTTAATGCTTATTATTATGTTACGAAGGCTTCATTTTTCTTTTGACCACTCCCTTGGCCAAATCTTTTTAGCATATAGCTACATTGTGAGCGTCCACCAAGAGAAGGCTCATTGAGGCAACGTGTCGTCTCAGTGAACCTTGTTCTTGCGAACGCTTCTAGCAAAGTTGGACTATCTCAGCATTCAAGAGTTGCCTTACAAAGGTCGTGTGTTCGTTTTAGAGCCAAAATTTGAGGATTAATATAAAGTGAGAGCCCCAACAGGTGCACGTCAACGACTGCGTCTCATTTTGGTTAAATCAATACTGTTTTGATTAAAATATATTGATTTATTAGTAAATTTGAAACTAGCTGGAGCCAATGCTTCGCCGAATAGGTCTAGCGTATGTTGTTACAGTCCGTTCCTTTCCCCAAGTCCCATCACCACAACCGTTAATTTTAATAGTTGTAACTTATCCAAGGCCAGATGTCTATTATTACGTATTACAGGTCATCCCAAGACATCCATTGTAGCTTCGTTTTCCCAATGACATGCTCGCACTATAACTTTGCGTCTTAGCTGGCCTTGTTACTGTCACTAGTTTTCCAGTGGCGACAAGAGATGGCGCTCCGTGCTAAAATTTGTTTGCTAATTTTAGTCTTTGTATACTGAAAGCTGGGAAGATTATAGCAGCAACTTTGTCCGTCCGTCGCCTTTTTCAATAGTAGTCAAGTGAACTTTAAAACCCACAGCAAATTAAAACATCCTTCCTTATAGCTAAGAGGCTTTTACGATTAACTCAATGAAATAACATTTGACCAACGGTCGTATTTAACATGCCTGCGTCTAATGGCCTCTCCAGACAGAAGAAAATTTCGTGCGAAGCTATGCGTGGTTACGTGCCTACAAGGTCAAAATTGCAGCAATCGTGTGTTTGGTGTTGCGTTAAGGACGAATATTGAAGTCTTTTTTACACCATACTGCGTCGGCGTGCATCCGCGAGCAGCCAGTCTGGTTAGGGCTTTAAAGTTGCCGCGACATCCCGCTTCATGAATGAATAGGCCTACTCTCGGGCCTAATTTTCCGTTAGCTGCTTCATACGAAATTAAAACGGTAAGTAAAAATTCGTCCTGAAATCTAAAACTAGGCCTAAAAGCTAACACATTTTAAACCTGCAATTGTGATGGTTGTGCTGTTACTTAGATGATATAATACAGATCGGTGTTGCAGTGCATGATAGTGGTTTGCTCCTCAACAGTGGCAAAAGTTTACAGTAGACCGATTGTGACTAGATAGTCGCTTCCCCAGCTTGTTTCCATTTCGGCATGTTTTTCATTGTTGCAGGAAGTAGTATAGGCAACAAGTGCCAATTGTTGCTTTCTATTTTGAAACAATTCATATGGGGGTCACGAGCCGCATTTAAAAAATAAATAAACGTGCTAGTAAGAGTCGATTTGTTTTAAATGAACGATTGCCTAAACAAGTAGCCTAAGTCTACGTTAATTTCGCATACCAGCAATAGATTATAACTTTGTTATCCAGTTATTTCTTAGGTATCGGGGCCGCGTGTCTGCGTCATTGAGTTGATAAATGCATATAGGATGCCTACGTCAATATCAAATACCTACAACAATTTAGACAAGAAAACTATATAGTCGTCAGCCATTGATGGGTGACGTCAATCGGCGGACGAACAATATGAACTCAACGTGTTTGCTGTAACCGACAATTTTTTATTCTTTCTAGTGGAGAATTCTCCCGACGGATTCGACCCATTTTCGAACTTAGATCTAAAAATGTGATGTAGAATCTGGGAGCAAAATTTGATATAAATAGGGAATTCGCTCAAACGTTATGGTGCGAACAGACAGACAGACAAACCGTTCGCATAGTCTAAATCGACTCTTAACAAGTCATTTAATCACGTCAACCGCCCAGAGGTCTCAATATTACGTATTTAGCATCATTTTGTTTTAAACTGTACAATTTAAGCGGAATCACCGTATCATGTTTCTCAGGTGCGTATTAATACATTGATCCTCCACAAAACGGTTGCCGCCGATGTTGGCGAGCCATACTGCCGGACCTTACCGTATTATTATTATGTAATGCTTTCTTTTTGCCTGTTAAAGCCAATCGCAACTACAGACTGACTCGCAGACTAAAGTGCTAAGCTAGTTATGGTTTTAATTTTGAGCGTTTAAGAAATCATGCAGAACCCCTATATAACCGAATCAATTGTGGTTAATTGATGGGAAAAACGAAGCTCATTGACTCTTTATTAAACACTACAACCAAATTAAAGTCGGGCCTATTTACTTAAATTGGAAACCAGCAAAATCTGACAGTAAACCAACCAACCCCCCCCCCAACGTGCCAGTCTATCACTGGCGCACTATACTTACTCAAACACTAAAGCATTTTCGGCGAAGCTGCCTTACTTGTAAAGAAGTTGAATTGAGCTAAAATTAACGACGTCCATACCCAGCGGAACGCAAACAGGCGCACATCCGCAAAATTAGAACACTGTTTTAGTCTAATGAACACCAGATTTTAAACGAGGTCGGAGAGGAAAGTAAAGCGAATCAGCCTCTTTTCCCAACTCATCTGGCGCCAACTCTTGAGCACCATTTTCAGCTCTCAAAAACCCTCTTACAAGTCTTACAACGACCCGTTACACGCAATTAACGCAACCATTACGCCCCCAACCGACTAAGTAGGAGGTCTACAATGGAAAACAAACTTTAATTTTTTTTTTTACCCTTGTTCGCGCAACCCATTTGGCTTACTTGCTGGAGACGTAAAGAAGAAAACCTTTTTTTTTAAAAATCACGTCTTTTGGAGCCTCCACCAATGACATAGCACGGATGGATACTGCCACGGTAGCAGGCGTTAAGAAAATGCAAAAAAAAATGTATATTTTCTCAGTAAATGCTCAAATTTAATTAAAATATCAGTTCTGTTTCGGTACAACGTTTACATTCATAGTTGGGAAACGGTTTATACACACCACTTCCGCAGTGATGTTAACTATATTAGAAAATTATACCCAGTCCTCCTGCAAGTATAAAGGTGGGGGGGGGGGGGGGGTTCAGCAAGTATTTGGGTGCGCACATGGATGGGAAAATTGTACGTTTCCTGGATGAGCAGACAGATGGCACAAATGTACACGTTTTCAAGGAAGAGTTTTAAAAATAGTTTATTTTTCATGACAATTTTCATGAAATTTCGTGCAAAAGGGCTTTGGTGCATGAAATTCACAAGTTCGATAAAATCTCTACTTCAAAAATATTCGGATTTTCCGTTGGATGGTTAGGACGAATTTCAGTAGTGGCTGTAAGGGAGCCCGATCTATAAAGATTAGTGGCCCCGAGAACAACATGAAAAATCGGTGTAATGTAATGTATTTAGCATTCTCGCTCCGCCGAGTAATTCTGATATCCAGTATCCAGAACTCAATTATGTATTGGTATGAAATTCTGCACAAATATAACGTTAGGGGTATCGAAAAGTTAAATAAAGCTCAAGTAGCAATACCCCGGG
>JAHWFP010016001.1:35671-55292 GCA_023313725.1 Lithobius niger | reverse complement strand
AATCGTCCCCCCCCCCCACCTACCCTCATCCCAGGGCGTCGGCACTGATTACTGACAGCACCCGTCCATAGTTAAACATCACCGTCATAACTATTGCGCGGGGTAACCCGAGTTGCAAATAAATCAGCGACGAGCTGAACAAAAATTAGGTAAAAAAAAATCCAAGTTTGAGGAAGAAAAGGTGCAATTTGCGGAAGATCCGCTTTTTTCCACTAACTCAACTGAGGAAATGAAGATGATTTAAAATATTATGTAATGAGGAAAAATTGTAACCTTGTAAAACTATATTTACCCCTGTATTTACGGTGACTAATAAAAGACAGCAAACAATTTATGTCATAATGAAGTGGAAAGATAAATATTTATTCCATCGATAAAAAAAGTTTTGCGATAAAAAAGTATTAACCCCACACTAATATTGCACTTGCCAACAATATGAGATTATTTGGGTCAATTTATACATTTGAGAGCTGAAACTCAACAGAGTAATCTAATCAGCGCAAAACATACACGATAACATTTTTCCTGACGATAAAAAGGAACTTTAAACCAGCTAAAGCTTTCAATTAATTATTTATTGCAAACGGACTCTGGGCGCCAGCATCAGAAAACAAGTTTTAGTGGAGCGACGGGTCAAGTGAATTAAATAACTGAAGTTGAATTGACAGTAAGTTTCCTTGCCCACTGCACACCCTAACTAGTAAACACATGTGGATTAAATATTAAATACATTTTAGGTTACTTATCTGAGCGATACAGTATCCACCCAACCAAACACCAACCTGATAACTCGTGGGAAAAATGGGAAGTATTGAAACGGGCCTTGCCAAATATGCAAAGGATTCATCAGGATGCTCATCTTGAAACGAGAAAGGCCCCAAACCTAAGCAAATTTACCAAGGTAGACAGTAAATTACGAGGGAGTCAATTTGTGGGGGAGCGGTAGTAACTGGAATTTGTTGCCCTCTGGCAGTGACAGGGCAGTTGAACCGACAGCATAAAATCAACAGAAATTCAATTTTCGACCAACATCAACACATAGTGGTGTTGATCACAAGCTTAAAACCTTCCAATTGGGAAGTGAAGTTAAAACAACCAGCTCAATGTCGCCATCTTGAAGTGACGTAGCGATGGCATTTCGAGATGGCGAATTTGAGTTGGTTCTTTTAACCTAACCTCCCAACGGGGTTTTTAGTCTGTACAGCGAAAGTTGGGAAGACTAGCAACGACTTTGTCCGTCCGTTGTCTTTTTAACTCCGGAACGGTACTAAATCTTTTCACCATTAGATTTAGCGTCCAAAAATTAGTTTAAAGACATAAAAAAAACCGGAAGTATGAAGCGAAAGTGACCCACAAGCGGCCGGAAGCGCCCAACAAGTGACCCCATCATCTATGTATGGAACGGTATCAGATAGAAACAGTTTTCATCACTAGATTCAGCGTCCAAAAATTATTTGAAATGAATAATAAAAAAAAACACCAGAAGTACGAAGCGAAAGTGGTCCGAAAATGGCGGAGTGGACATCACTTCGACTACCTGGTTGCTGCCTCCTCGTTTTTAGTTGGTGACCAGGCCACAATGAGTTGGTATTGTCCGAAAATTAAGCTGTGTCTGGATTTTATTTACTTGTGTGCTCCCCTGTCCTATAAGTACTCATTCCATTTACAGGGTTTGCAGGAATCGCCAGCAATGATTTTCCGTAGCTCCTCAATAAGTACTTTTCACTTTTTCAAACCTTTTCTTACTGGACCATTTTTTACAGGTGGTTGGTTCCATTACGTTAACTATTAGCTTTCTTTTGTGAAATTAATTTGTCATAGCGATTCATACCTAAGTAACTGTATACGTTAGTGTTTCGAAAGCTATTTCCCGTAGTACAGTAAGATATTAGAAAGACTCACTACTATAAAGAAAGACTTACTTTACTACGGGAGTCTTTCTAATATCATAGCCATAGGTATTAGATCACAAGACAGACACGAAGCTATACGGGTAGATCGGTTTAATTATAAAGGACAATTAAGCTCATTGCTAATACAGTGGTACAACTCTTGCACCAACAGACGACCTTTAGCCACGCCACCAAGTCCCAACGCGCCCCAAGAATGGTATGAGGGTCCCCGGGGACCCCGAACAACGTGAGCAAGCTGCCCAGTGGTCGGCTGCAAGCTAAGTGTTCGCCAGATCGAATCCATTGGTTCGGATTTTCTTCTACTTGACATCCCGCTTGTAAATTTGTCAACAAACACGTCCACTCGTGGCGACTGTTTCAAGCTGACCTAACCCTCTGCCAGGTTGGACATTCGCAAATCCCTCTCTACAGTGAGGAATATCAAGCCTTGGAACTCTCTACCGGAGTCCGTGGTTATCAGCTCCGTCCATGGGCTCACTCCTACATCGACTTGAGGAGGTGGACCACCTTAGGCACTTCCTTAAGAGACTGGATTTCTACCCCCCCCCCCGTAATAGATGGGTGAAGAAAATCGGGAACAAATGAATCTTTTTTTTTAATATTTCCTCGTATTAACATCGGACCGGTAAAGTGGCATTTTTTGCCCTCCGGTTTTTCCAAAACACTCATCATTTGGTGTTTTAAACCTTATTATATTATATAACAGAAATCGTTATGAAAGGTCCAAAGCCTACGAAAAACACCTTTCACAACGAATTCTGCACTCCCCCCACCCTTCACGTGCAATTAATAGCAGCACGGTCAGCTGTAGAAGCACACGAGCCAAGTTTGCCTTTACTCCCCCACTAATTTACTCAAACACGTTCCAAACTGCAGGCGGTTTTATTGAACGACCAAGTTGTCATTCAGCAAACATCTCGTGTTCCACCCACACAAACGGCACGAGGCGAACGAGCGAGCGCGAGGGCGGGGGTGGAATAAAAAGGCCCCGGTCGAGCAGAGTCGTTGGTTCGATGCTGCTTGGCCATCTGGACGCGTGACAAAGGTAGTACGGCATTTTAAAAGACCTATCACTAGCGTTCTTAACCGCCATTTTTACCAATAAACTTGTTTGACTTGTGGGTCTTCCGACTTCTTTAGTATTATTTCAAAAAGGGAAGCTCGAGGAATGCAGTCATTCAATATCGGCCTCCTGTGCCTCCACGGGGTCTTAACTGTAACCTCACGGGTCAACTCGGATTCGACGCTGCTTCATAAAGAACCATTCACAAATGACGTCACGTCCGTGTTGGGGGAGAGGGGTGGTAACGCAGGTCGTCCACCTTCAGGACAAAAGATAGGGGGAAAGCAGTCCCGGATCTGCAAGGGGACGAAACCTTTAAGGTAAAAAAAAAAAAAAATTTGATACAGGATAGTGAACATTTTAGAGAAAAACACTTCTACTAGCCCAGAAATAACACAAACTTTCAAAGATTTTAAAAGTACAGAAACCAAAATTATTAGCAAATCTGCCCAAAACGTCCATTTGTGATGTTTGTGCAAAAAAAATATTCAGTTGTAGAACAAACAGAAAAAAAAACCCACAGATATTCCCAAGGAATTTATACCTACTCTGGACATTATCTGGGCCCCCTACGGTTATTGGATGTTATCCGGTTCTATTCCTCAGGTTTGCCCCTCCCCCTTACTAGATAGCTTTCTTCTAACGTCTAGTAAACTTGAGCTGGTTCATCTGTACGAGCAATAGCTTGCTTCAGATGCTGACACAAGGCTCCAACAAAATGTATTTTTTAAACCTCGGGCACATGAACATTTCCTAATGTTTTGTAACCAATGCGGACATGCGTAACTTACCATATATTATCCAAATTTACACTACATTAAATTGGTAAAATTTATGTCGTCGCTTTTTCAATGTTACCGACTTCAAATCTAAATACCGGAATCGCACTAAAATAGTACAAAAAATAACATTTACCTGTAATTAACTCTCAAGTTGCATCCTGTAGGTTGTGAGAAAGAAAAATTTTGACTTGTCAGTAATTAAAGGCAGTAGTAAAATACTATTTATGGGTTAGATACATGCAAACAAACAGAGTTCATGCACGAACGCATGACATCTAAACCTAATATTTAAAATAACTTAAAAGGTCACGCCAAACGGAACAACGAAAGGATTGATATAATAAGTGTGTGTGTGCGTGTGTGTTGGGGGGGGGGGGCGGCATAGATGTAACGGTAGAAAAAAATGGGTAATTATATAGAATAGCTGCTTTTCACGCTATCGACTTAAATTCACCTACCTGTCGAATCCTTCCGTCGCTACGGTAATCTGCGCCAAGGCTTGCTTATTTAAACAAAATTACTAAAACATGGTAATGTGCTACTCGCAGCCAAAGTGACGCCGACGCCATTACTGCGAGATGAGAGCACAACAACAAAACCTGATTTCGACCAGAACATTACTAAACGGAAATTATCTCTGGCCGGACAACTTTTGGGTTGCGGTTTCCGATGTTATATGTTTAGCCGCAGCGAGCGAAGCACGTAATAGGGGCTTGGCGTCCGTCGCTAACGCATCTCATGGATACAGTCTATACATGTATAGACCCTGTATCCATGCGACGCGTGAGCGAGGGAAGGCAAGCCCCTGAAGGTAACAGTGGGAAGTTGAAAGGGGCGGGGGGGGGGGGAATAGATCTATGATAAATTTTGACATGGGCGGTGGACCTGATTGTTCAGCAAACCAGTGATGGACTTGGAATTAATTTACTCAATTCCGCTTTTGAAATTAATCCAACCTTGTGCAATTGAAGGTAATGAATCGACGGCATTGCATTTATTAATCTGCAATTCCGCTTGTCTTGATTTGGATTTAACATGGGCAGTTGCCAGAATTATTCAGTGACTCGGCAGGAATTGACTTGATTGATTCAGTCCATCAATTCATTTCATGTTCTGCTCAGGTTAACTTGACTTGCCAAGTCATCCACTGGCATGGCAGATTTGATTTCATTTTTATTTAACTTAAAATGCTGTTCTGACTTAACTTTGATTCAGCCTGAATTATAGGTGCAATTATGCCTACTACACCTAATTCAACAAAGATTCAAATCAATTATACCAAATTTCGTCCTAAAATTTACCAAAATCATCTAAATTTCGAAATTTTGACAGGCTACTTTAAATTTACCCGTTGAAGTTGACTTACGCCCATCACCTTGCCCCTACCCCGTAGCCAGTTTATTCAAGTGTCGACACTGTTCTGAATTTATAGATCTTAGCGTTAAAAAAAAGATTTTTTTGTTATTTAAATTTATGGTACAATTTAATGTTTCTAATGAAAAACAGAATTAATGGTCTTTTTCTCCCACTATCTTTTCTTCTTTTAAAATCACGAAGGCGAATCATTATTTAGCAGCAAGCAACGACCGCTCTGTTCCGATCGGCTGGCTTTCTTATCTTTTTTCCCTTCCAGTTCGATCGTTATCGGCAAACAATGGCAAATCCGTTATTCGCATTCGAGGGTAGCGATTGGGGGGGGGGGGGGACTCTACCAATCACCCCCTCCGTGAACTTTCTCTTTGCTCGGAGACGTCGTTTTTCAAGCCAAAAAGCCCAAGACCGATTGTTAACGCATGCGTTCCTTCCTAAAGCTTTTTCCTTCGTTCGTTGGCCTTTGATTTCTCATAACCATGGCAACTGATGACGATGCCTAGCCTATACAGTGGCTGAATGAAGATAAAAACATTCTAGTTGGGTAACGGTTGAACACTGAGCTAAGTTTATTAATTACCCAGTTAGGTGAGGGCTGTAGGCATCTAATTTGAAGTGATGCCACTATTTCGGACAAAGAATTTTTTTGGGGGGGGGGGCGGCGGTGTTGGGGGGGGGAGGTACATCAGCTAAGCTAAGGCCATGGTCCCTACCCTAATAATTCTCAGAGGGTATCGACACACGTGCAGCTCGCTAGGGAAAGTTGGCAAATCTTAAATTTGCACACAGGTAAAATGTCGTACGGAAAATTCCTTTTTCTAAAATTGGAGTTGCAGCTAAAAGCACGTGACCCTTAAGTGGCTTGTCAAGTGCAAAATTATTATTGTAAGACGGGAAGGCCAAAGGCTCACAAGAAATAACTAAATACAGATGCAAACCTATTTACGTTGCCTTTTGGCCTTATATGTCAGACTGCCTGAGTGGGGAATCGAACCCAGGACCTTTGAAACCGCTGAGCCATAATGACAAGGTATATATGTATTGTTTATATGTGTATATGCACGTTTTAAATGCTGCCTATGGACGTTTCCTTTTAGGCCGTGTCAGTATGGCTCAGCGGTAGGACCTCGGCCTGTGGTGTCAAAGGTCCTGGCCTGCTCAGGCAGTCTGACATATAAGTCCAAAAGGCAACGTAAATAGGCTTGCATCTGTATTTAGTTGACTGTAACATGCCTCAGTGTTAATACGCTTGTTATCGCAAAGTGGCGGCTCGTGGAGTGTCACACGTTGGCGTTGTTAGTTATAGTGTCATAAAAGTTGTAGCTATTACGTTGTAGTTTGGAGTATCTGGCTTCGGGCCAGGGCCCCTGAATAAAATTATAATCCGGCTCGTGGACTATTTTGTTGTGTATAAGTGTTGCTTGTTGCATTATTGGTTGTAATACTGTTTGCAGGGCGGTGGCTTCGGGCAAGGGCACTTAAATAAACCACTACGGCCTATGTGGCTACCACTCTCAAAATAAATTGAATTGAGTTGGACTCATCAGATTTCTCTTGTTTTGTGGTATAGGGCCCGTGTGGCTGCCCCTCTCAATTAAACTGAATTTGGCTCTCATACTGCCCTGTTTAACTTTACGAACCTAAGAGCAGTTTCAGTTTTTTTGTGCCCTGTTAGGTAATTTCTTTAGTGCTTATCGGTGATTCTAGTGTTTATTAGTTTGTATTAGGGTTTTTGGGGCTGGTGACCCACTACGGTTTATCTCCTTTAAATAAATTCATTTCAATTCACTTCCGCTCACTAAGAGACTGTTTTATTGCAAGAAGAGTTAGAAACAAAATACAGATCGTGAGCAGGGTCCATAAAGTAAAAAAAAAATGAGAGAAACGTTTTAAAGAATAAAAAATACGATCATTGTAGACACGAAACATTTGTACAGCAAATTACGTCACGTAGCTTCTCGCTAGTACTTTGATTGCTACACTAAATTTTTTGAAGTTGTTGACGGTAAGTGAGTCAGTTGCACTGGCTTTATTTCACCGGGCAGGGTGCGCTGTTTCATCATGCAACCAAACAAACTTTGTTACAAATGAAGGTACAGAATGAACATGTAGGTATAGATAGGAAATAATAAATTTATGCGAAAATTGCGATACCAGCCAGGGAGAAGTCTACTCTACTAAATCGATCAATATTCACTCATAATATAGATGAAGGTAGGCGTTAAGCACACTTGACGCATTGACACTTTTTAAAATTTTTTATACGACTGCTTTCTTAGACTGCTGAAATATGTTGTACGCAGATCTGAGTTAAATAGGACGTAAAGCCAATGGGCTCGAGATTGGTTAAATAAATACGGATGCAAACCTATTTACGTTGCCTTTTGGACTTATATGTCAGACTGCCTGTGCGGGTAATCGAACCCACGATCTTTGAAATCAAAGACCGAGGTCCTACGCTGAGCCATACTGACACGGCCTACTGTTAGCAGTGTCAGTATGGCTCAGCGGTAAGAACTCGGTCTTTGGTTTCAAAGGTCGTGGGTTCGATTCTCCGCTCAGGCAGTCTGACACATAAGTCCAGAAGGCAACGTAAACAGGTTTGCATCCGTATTTATTTGAACTTAGAACTGTACACTCTATGACTCCGACATTTTGCAGACAACTATAATCAAACCTGGCTCACAAACCAATAAAGGAGAGGGACAATCCACCAAGTTTGCTGGTTAGTAGGGTTAACAATGGCGGCCTTTCCCTGGTCGCAAAGGCCAACCCCTTTTTAGACACTTGGCGGCTTCTCTTGGCCCCTGTAGCAGAATCAGAGCGACGCGCGACGCTACGTCGCAGTACGGCTGGTAGTGTTGAAGTACGATTGATCCTACACTTTTTCTTTCCTGGTCTTCATTTTGAGATAATTTCGCCAAAAATTGACCGATTTTGACGTTCAAATACACCATTTTAACCGGTTTTTTCAAGAGCTTTTGAATGGTGCTATTGTCATGACGATAGGTTTGGTCGTTCCGAAATTATTTAGCAAAAACAACCTACAAAAGTCTAGAAAGAAAAGGTCTTGCAAGAAAATGTTCATGAAACCAAATGGGCTTCACTCAAAATTTTGCTCAATGCAAAATTCCACCTTCACACCCTTCCTGCAACCTGCAGACACGTCCCTCTTTCCGCAGACCGTTTTTAGTTTGCAAAAAGCTTGTCGCAGACCGGCTGAAAATATTCTGCTTCTGGGCTTGGCGTTGCCCCTTTTCGTAAAATGCACTTTTTGTAAAATAAAAAAAAAAAATGGCCGACATTTGCTGGGGTGCGGCAGTGCCTAAGAAAGGCCCTAACTAGGTTTAAAAGGGCAAAAGGGAGGGACAGTAAAAGTTAAAAACAAGAGAGTAAAAAATGTGGCCGAACAAAATATGTCCAGTAATTTGAGGAAGGATGATAACGGTTAGACCTAGGGCGGTACCTGATCACCTTCAAACCTCTTTCGTTCTTGATTAATGAAAACATTCTTGGCAAATGCTTTCGCATTAGTTTGTCTTGCGACGGTCCAAGAATATCACATCCAGAGTCGCAACACGAATGCCCTCATCTGTCCCTAAACCTCGGGTTCCGAAAACCAACAAAACAAAACCAGGGTCGTATTCCATCATTCTATGTTGGGCTATACGGGCGGAACACGCCGACTTGGAGCACTAATTTGTTCACAGGTTGCGGTCGGCGGTCACCCAAGACACTCAGCGAACCTTGCTAAAAGTTGCCCTCTACTAGTAGTAGCCCGTTTACGAAAAGTTGCCCATATACTAAACTTCCGCACGCTACTGATGGAAGTATAGTCAGTTTTCTTGCTGTAGGATTTCCTTACGAGGGTTTGGGTAGGTGTGGTAAAATACAATAGAAAGAAAAACGAAACTGGGGATTTTGTTTACCTAACTTCCAAATTTCTCCATTAAAGCATCACGCGAAAATTCAACAACAGGCGCCCATCGAGTGCACGGGAGTAAACCCGCTACCCAATCCCCCCCCCCCTCCCTTTCTTTTCTCGTTCCATTGAGAAATGAGAGAGCTTTTGTTTTTCCCTTCACTCATCATCACAACTTCTTTTTTTTTTCTTTAACTTCAGAATTTATTTTTCAGCATAAAGTGAAAACCGAAATGTGATTTTGTGAATGCATGAGCACTGCTTTTTTTCCATTCGGTTATTGGCCTTAGAAAACGAACCGAGACAAACAACAGGCGAGGGGAAAAAAATACAACAAAGACCAAGCCTTTATTCAATGTTACCGTCATGCTTTTTAAAATAGCCGCAATTACTTGCCACCAACGAAATAATTAGTAACCACCTTAATTACGTAAAAAAAAAAATTATGTAATGCTTGCTACCTAAGAAGGACGACAGATACACACCCGCAGTAGTAAAAAAAAAAAATAGCCTAGCCCACCCAGTAGTGTCTAAAACAAGCAGATGATTAATTTTTTTGCGTGTTATCTCATATTTTATCAGTTGAACTTTGACTAAAAAACATCGAGTGACAAAACACACAACGGAAGACTTTAAATACAATGAAATTCCATCATGTCAAATGCCATCGCGGTATGTGAGGGAAAACCACACGAAAGAGGTCGTCCATGACTTACGTCACGCTCGTGGGGGAGGGAGGGGAGTCAGTGTAAAAATGTGACACATCATAATTTAGGAATAGTTAAAACACCCACCAAATAATTACGTCTTGTTTTGAATATTGTGACATTTGCGACAAAGGGATTGTGGCCAGGCCCGGACTGGGTAAGGGGGCTGGAGGGCGATTTCCCGGTGGGCCAGCACCCACTATTTTTTTTGTTATTTTTTGTTATTTGTTCATTGCAATGCTCATGCGCTAAATCTTGTAATGACAGATTCAACTGAATGCAACAGGTGGAGTGGGAGTGGGTGCCTATAAATTTATGAAAAAACTAATTCGGTGGGCCAAAATGTTCATTCGGGGGGGGGGGGGGGAATGTGATGAGCCCGGTCATAAGAATTGAGCCAGTCCGGGCCTGATTGTGGCGTTTCAAAACAAGCCAAAAAGCTGACTTAATTTATGAACTGGAGCCATTCATAAGTTAAGGCACGCGTTTTGGTCTGTTTTGAAATGACCCAATCCCTTTGTCGCAAATGTCACAATATTCAAACACACCCAAACATGCTAAAAATTTAACAAAATGTCTGGCATCCAGAATGTAAAATTGTTTCTTCCGAATAAAGAATTGTCTGATGAAAAGTCTGGCTCCCTAGGACGACTTTTTAAAATACAATTCCGTCACTTCCAATCAACCCACCACGAAGCCACTGGCTCGTATTTGGTGTACAATACTCATTAAAAAATAAAAATGACAACGACGCAAAGCAAAAAACAATTCTTGTCATATATAATGTAATGTAGTAATGATAAAATAATTTTGGCAACAAGTTTTATTTTTTTAAGCCCCTGCAAGCACACACATTCCACATCGTCAACAAAAAAACGTTGATGCAGTACATGCCTCCAGAAGGACATATGCCCGCAGTTTATATCAACAACAAAAATTTTAATTTTCGACACAGATCTTCTGTTCGTGCCTCGCGACATGACGTACGATGCGTACGGCATGACGGCGCCAATTTATGATAAAAAGAACACAATCTTTACTGCAGTACAAAACGGCGGACTGATTTCTGAATGGCAGCATTTGATAGTTTGTTTTCGATTCGCTAACTCCGAAATGGGCGCCATGTTGGATTTTGAATTCTCGCTGCGAGCAGCTATTTATTCTACCGTCGTCTGATCACTGCCATAAACTGTTCATTGTACGAGAATAGCAAAAATTTTGGAAATAGCGAGAAAAAACAACAATGTTAATGTTTAAAATTACTGTTGCACTTTGTTTTTTACCCTTGTTGTTATGTATAATAAATTTAATTTATCTATTACCGCATTCATCTAGTAGAAACTGGAAACTAATCGTAAATAATTAACGGCCGACTAGCAAATAGCGTACGGCGAGAGAGAAGGTTTCATTGCGTAAATACACCCTGAGGGCACATTTATGTAACTACTCGCCTTAGCAGTCTCGCAGCTGGAATTTAATCGCGATGGCACAGGTGTCGTTGCCTTGGTAACAACGTTACCTGGATTAATTGAATTCGACATCGTTTGAGTAAATACTTTCAGTCTTATATAATTCGTGACAATAAGATAAACAATTCCTCATGACGAAACAATTTCCCCAATAGATTCTAAACTCAATTATTGAGTCGTTTCGTGGCGAACTGGCAGAGCTAAAACAGCCACCATGTTGGAATTTCTAGCTTCTAGCTTTCTAGATTTCTAGCTTCTAGCTGCGAGAATACAAAGGCGAGTCGTTTCCTAAACGCACCCTGAGAGAGCCAAGAGAGAAACGCAATGAAAAGGTTTAATACAATTGGAAATCGCTCTCTTTGCGCGCTCAAACCACGCACCTCTGTGCTTCAGACAGCGAATTTTTGACAACCTTTTACGTTTGTTATTTATTTAAAGAATGAAAAAATTCAAATGCTCAGACTATAGCCTTTTCTCCTTTAACACATTTTCCCAGCGTAAACTTGTCGCAGGATTAAATACGCACTCCGCTCTCCATCATGCTAAGTCTTAAGCACCTAGCGGTAACGACGGCGCCATTAACGTCAGGGGGAATTTATTACAATTAAGTTACACAACCCGATTAAGATTTTGATAACCTTTTCCTGTTTCCTTAAAACTAAGCGAGTCTCGATGTATCCTTATACACCGTTTGAGTTCCACACTTGATTGATATTGCTGCGAGAGCTAAGTTTAAGGTCAGGTTACAATCTGCATAAATGAGTTTTCTGTTTCCTGAATTGATCCACCTTAAGAGAGATTCAAGCACAAGGTCGCCATGTCACTAACCCGATTTTGGATTAACGTGCAACGCAGTAACACCTGCAGGCTAGGGAGGGAGGATTCCGAGCCAAATTCCAAATTATTCCCGAATGGCCTCGCCTCTTAATTAATTCATGCGCATCAAACAAATTTAAAGTTTACGCTAAACAGGTGCCAATTTTCGACCAGCTACGTCGGTTAATTTCAGCGGGAGTGTTAATGCGAGCGGATTAAAAAAGGAGAAATATACAAATACGCTTTGCAGCGAGCTAAACGTTTCCGAGCCTGGTTAAGGGAATCCTGGCAAAGCTCCTCATTAACCTGCTCATCAGGATAGTGTCGCAAACTTACCCAGCTTCCTCAGCAGTAAACAGGAACCGATTCTATTCACGCTGATGGCAATCTCTCGGCCCCGTTATCAACACACTTTCCCTGGTTTACCCTTCACTAACTAAACTTTAGCCTCTTCAAAAGCGTTCAAATACGATTTTTAATTTCAGCTATAAAAGTAATTAGTTGCTTCTGCTGTCTTAATGGTGACTGCCTCCATGTTGATTTTTCTGTGTGTCATGGCATCGTTACTTAGAGGCGTAACTTCAAAATTGGGGCCCGGAGGCATTAGTGCAGTGGAGTCCCCCCCCCCCCTTCTAAAAAAATTATGTTATTGCCACACGAGGTGAGCCCAGTGAAGGGCCCCTTTCATTAAAAAAGGAAATGCAGTTTTGCGACGCAAAGCAAGAGCCCAGTAGAGGCCGCCTCCTCCATAAAAAATGTTGTTTTTAAAACACACGGAGAGAGCCCATAAGAAAAAGTGCTATTTTGTATGGACCGCCCCCCTCCCCTTCATAAAAAAAATGCAGTTTTTGGCCACATAAGGCGAGAGTCCAGTGGAGTGCACCCCCACCCCCCTTCATACAAAAATAAAGCAATTAAGTTTTTGCAACACAAGACAACTTTTTTTTTACGAAACTATAACAATAACTTACTTCTGATATTTCGCGGTTACAAACAGTGCGGGCAGTGAGGGGAGGGGGCCCCCAAAGTTGGTGGGCCCGGAGGCGGTTGCCTCATTGTAGTTACGCCACTGTCGTTACTTTCAGTAAAACCGATCATAGAAAACCCCATAAGGGTAAAGGGGCCCATCCAGTTTTTCCCATAGAAAGAAGTGATATCAGAGCCAAAATGGCTGCCACCAAGTTTGTGGTCCAAACCGTGATCACTCAAGCTTAACTGACAATCACCGAGGTGTTAGTTAAGATTAAGTGATCAGGGTTGGGACGGAAAACTTGGTGGCAGCGATTTGGGTTCTGATATCACTACTTTCTATGGCGAAAATTTGATGGGTCCCTTTACCCTGATGCTGTTTTTGTATATCACCTCTTTTGGTTTCATGGTTGTGCTTTAGTTCAAGTATTGTTTGTGAGCTCCTTATGAATATCGTCACTTTGGTTTTCGTTGGACATGGCTTTGTTAATTTCAGTGAAACCGATAGAATTGTTGCAAATGTGGTTTTTCCGTGGGGTATGGCAAAAATAGCCAAAAGGTAGGTTTTTTTTCCCCTAAACAACATACATTTACGTACGTTTGAACTAAAGTTGAGAGTTCACCTTGGTTATGCTTATTTTCACAGAAAACATATTATCCAAATATCTTGCAAATTTTCGACAGTCAGCTGTTCTTGGAAATCAGCAGTCAGCAGTTTGGCTCAGGTGACTATCATCTTCAGGTTTACTAAAAGACCCCACCTTCGTAACGACCATTCGTCTGCTTCGAATTCGATGCGTGGTCGTGGCCTCCAGTATTTGGTGGGTTTGTTGCCCATTTCTTGTAGTAAGCCTGACGAAGACATTCGCCTGAGCCAAACATTTTCAGGAACTACCGACTGTCGAAAATTTGCGAGATATTTGGATAATATCTTTTCTGTGAAAACAAGCCTAACCAAGGTGACATTTTCAACTTTTGTTATGATTTTTCCAATTAAACGATATGACATTTTCAGACGTTTGAACTAGAGATGGCTTTTAAATTATACAAATTAACCCATATATGATCTGTCTGCTAAGGGGAAATTCGGAAACTTGTGACTTTCTTTTTTTTTCTTTTTCATTCTTTGTTTGACGAATGGGTTCAAAGTGGTTTCAGTTGTTGCAGATTATGCCAAGATGAAGAGGGACAAATTTGCTAAAAAAAAAAAAAAAGTCCCCAAGATCTTTTACGTGACACAGTTGACACGCGCACGAGCGCATTTTTGTCCAAACATAACACATTCACGGCGTATGTTAAAAGATCAATAGTAAAACATAACTTTCGTATCAAGCTGTGTGTCACCTTTAATGCATGCAGCAGGTGTGTCAAAGCTCAGAAAAACACACGCCAAAACCAGTTGCCAAGTTCTCTGCTTTTATGGGGGAAATACACGCGTTTATGATTGCTACCATTTGCATAAACATCTTATGTATTACTTTTCAACAACAGGAATGCCAAAAAATAAATACAAATGTATTCATTTCTGCGTGAATATGTCTCGCGAGACGATTCAATTCGACCAAAAAATAAATAAACTGTACCGGTATACCTTGTATTGCTCTTGCATCATAAATTTATTTGAAGAGTAAACTTTACTAATTCTATTTTCCACGAAATCAAGTTGTTTGAGAATTAAACGCGAGTTCCATTTCGTCAAATCCTGATTGCTGGATTCCATGCAGTGGCGTCAAGTTTGCACTTTTTAACTGCAGTATGTAAGAGCTGCAAATTTCAAGTGACTTCCCAGTTGCATAGTTTCCATTCTTAGTATTTTTGAACACTCCCAGATACGAATACAAAGAGCAAGAACCATAGCCTGAAAGAATTAAGCCATTTAAATAAACAATGGAAAGTTTTCGGCTATAATACCCGGGCTCGGAAAACTAGAATCTGGAAAGGAGTTTCGTGGTAAAAACACACAAATTATCGAATTCATAGAAGCATGAGTGGCATTCGGTATGAGAATTTTTGTTTTCTTTCCGCAAACCGATTCCCCAAAGCAGTTTCGATTTACGGTTTCGCTTTCGATTTCCGAAGTAATTTCGATTAACGACGTTAACGATTTTTTCTCAATTTGGCAGAGCAAGACTAACTCCCCATTGAATTTCGTCATCCTACCTGTAATTTCATTTGTTTCGGTATTGGTATTCGTATTAAGTACACCTAACCTCACTTTCATGCTGCTCATAAACGAAGTTAAAACGTAAAGCTCCGAATCCTGGCGAGAAGCAGCTTCGTGTTTCCCTAAAAGTCCGACCACTCACGAAGGTGACGTCATTGCTTTAATATGTGCATAAAGAGAATGGACGCAAAGCGCTTCCTGTGAGATACATAGCAGGCATATCTGTGGTTTGTTTGTCAGTGACCATTCATTGACGAGTAAATCTTTGATTTATATAATTACTGAGTGGAAAGGAGTGGTCTTTTCAGTGTAAATCGAGCATGGTGCTCGTTTTGCTGAAAGAAAACAAAAATTCTCATTGTAGTAAAACTGTTGACTTGGTTCCCACCAAAATACTGAAATCAATTTCCCAGAGTTTTCCAGGTTTTCCGGAGTAGATGAAGTCATTTTCCAGGCTATTTACAGTAATTATAGGAAGGGATTTTTTTTCACACATTTTACCAGTTTTGCGTTAAAAAGGCTGAAGCTTTTAGGTGGGAGTTTTCCAGGTTTAAAAAAAAAAAAAAAAAAAAAAAAAACAAATACCCGAGTTCTACCCGAGTTTCAAACGTAGTTTAAATTTCCCGAGTTTTCCAGGTTGGTGGGAACCCTGGTTGAGTGCAGTACAACAACGTTGAAAAGACCTTGAAGCGACAAAGGAGGTGGCATCTTCAACCCAACGACGACTGGGGTAGAAATCACGTGTTTCGCCTCTCGGCTCCATGTCAATTCTCATAAGGGCTGGAAAATTAACGTCGTTTAAAGTTGCTTTATTGGTACAAGAATTTCGTGATTCGAATCAATCAATCAATTGTCCTGGTGCCAGTAAACGAAATCCACAGTTTCTCTCCCAGATGGACTTGTCCAATTGGTAAAAATATGGAGTGGTAGTTACAAATGAGTCCAACCGACACGTACGCGTGGGTTTTCTTATCATTTCTCTGCCTTTCGGTAGAGGTTCAAAGAGAAAATCAAATGTGGATGACATCAAAAAGTTGTGAACTTTAAGGAAGGAATATTTTAATTTTCGTTTTATTTGTTAAAGTTTACTACTATTAGTATGCCATACCCTTTGTCAGAATTCCTTAACTATTCAGTATACCATATTTACAATGGCGTGTATTAAGTTGATGAATCGGAAAAACGTTATACCTTCTGTAGCAATTAATTGATATGCACCAATATTTCGTGGCTTTAAAGGGATGGAGAAAATGGAGATTCTAGCTCTGCCGGAGAAATTGTCCTCGCAGGAGCTCTTTTGCTTTCGGGTGTCTCTTTTCCTTCCAGTGCTTTGATCCTGCAAATTGCATACCGTACCTGACCACTTCATGAAAATTTACGTTACTTCCGGTCTCCGCCCGCTCGCGCATATTCACTACTGTCTTTTGTGGTTCCCCCCCCCCTCCTCGCCCCCGGCGCCCCCGGCGCCTGGGAGCCAGGTGGGGCACCCAGTCAACACAGCTTTGTTGGATTTCACTAGTAAAACTTCAATTCTCCTGCAAGAAAATGTTCTCTGGTAGAATCTCCATTTATCCCTCATAAAATCCTCCATACTGTGTTACACAAATGGGGAGGACTAAATAACGTGGTGTCGGCCAGCCTTACCTGCCAGGACTGTAGATCAGACCCTTTTCCTGCGGCAGCTGTACCACTTGTCCTACCTGGCTCGGGACCAGCTCTCATTGATGATGAGTGGCAAACACTGATGGTGATGTCCAATTCGCCATCACCACAAACTAGGAAGCCGATGCTCGCACCCCTGCCGCAGCGTGAATTATAGCTGCTCACACCGAAGTACACTCGGAAAATATTGTGTCAATTCCCGCTGCACTGAACACATCACACTAACATCTCGCCACATACGATTGAAACAGTCCGCTTAGTCTGATCCCAATGTACACAAACTGCTCATCCCTAAGCGGTACCGTCCACCCTAAGCGGTACCGCTCCTCGCCTTCTAGTGCTCCCTCTCCACAAAGATAGCCTCCATGTCCTGGAACTCGCACCACTCCAAGTCCAACCTGGCGAGCTCACTAACCCTATTCTCAGTGCAAATGGCCATCAACATCACCATCTTCTGCGTTAACTGTTTTAAACCCAAGCTGCTTTGATGGGTATACTTTTCTAAGTATCTCGTCACCAACGCTAGGTCCCAAACCATGACGTATCTCGGGACTGGTGACCTCCTGCGAAACAAACCTTTAACAAAGGGCTACACCAATGGGTGTTGAGCAACCATGGCGTGCTCCCATCCACGGTGAAACGTAGAAAGTGCCGCCACGTAGCCCAGCATACTGTGGAATAATAAACCCTTTGCGAAAAAAATCTGCCAAAAAATTGGTACACATTAGACTGGGGCCACTGGAGCCATGCGCCTCACCCTGAACCAGTCCACCAAGCGAACCAGAGTACCCACTTGGAATCATAATCTCTACAAGTCGCAAGCCTAATGTCGACTCCACAACACTCCATGCTACGTGACCATACACCCAACCGGAGAAGACCCAACTCGACCACCGAACCAAACTCCAATTCTGCTGACGGAAGGGGGGGGGGAGACACAGCCCACCACAGCAAAAACACAAATACAAAGTTTCGGCAGCCCCTGCCCTAACAGAGGCATCCCACTCCTCCACGGGATCACTAACATTGTCAAACCCACGTCCCCAGCGTGCCATTACCCTGACGAGGACGTAAACCACGACTAGGTAGCAACTACACCGAGGTATAACGGTCCTACTGTGCCTGTTGAAGTCAGTCCTGCAGCAGAATCCCAAACATCTGTTAACATGAGTTCTCGGGCCAAGATCTACCGCCGCAGCACGTCCTCCGCAAATGGTTACTTTAACCGCTCCCATCGTGCCTTATTCATTCAGTGTAGCGCCTGAAGCCGTAAAGTCATTGCGTCTACCGGAACATGTGAAAGTTGTGACTTCCAGAAGCTGCTATAATCCACCGGTTCCATTGTGCAAAAGTGCAGCGCTTTCAAAGGTGCAGTAAAATCAGACTAAGTTCGGACTGTACTGTTGCCACCGCAACATCCAACAATTCCAGCGTCGCGTTTCATTGCAAAATACCTACTCGCAAGCTATTTCTCGTGAGGCATTCCTCACTCTATTATAGTAATAATAAAGGTAGGTTGGCCTAGTTGTTTATTATTATACTAGCATCGTACCCGGGGATTTGTTTGACCCGTGGTTGTTTCCCAGTATTTGCTCGGTGCTGCCTGATAGTTCACTGCAACAGTCGATTTTTGTTTGTGTAACACTCCCCCTTTCCGCCAATCCTCTCCCTCCCCTCTCCCTTCCTCCTTTTATCCCGTCCTCTCCCTCTCCTCTTGGTTTCCTTCCCTTTCTCCACTTTGCTATACGTAGTTGAACACGTACCCGGCTCCCGTGCTTGTTTGTTCTTTTCTAGGTTCGGTTGATGCGTAATCGTATGCTTAATGGTAACAGCTCACTTTGCCCCCCCCCCACTCCCAGTCTTTCGCTGTGACTTAAGCGATGCGTACCGTGTGAAAAAGAAGTGTGCATGACGTCATGTAATACTTGCCCTTGAGATTACCTTCAGGGTTGTGAGTATGGGGATACTTTTAGCTAGTTTTTTTTCTAAACGGCGAAGCCGTTTTTTGCTCAGTTATAATGTAAAGATTTAGTTTGAGTTCTCAGTTTTATTATTGTTAAGATTTTTTTTCTTAAATACCTGTTGCCTTTAAAGTTTTATTCTCCGAAAAACACTTTACAATTTTATAAGTGTTGTAATTTGTCCATGATATAGGCCGACGTGAAACCATAAATTTAATTCCGTGCCTGAGTAATCTTTCAATCCATGCTATATAGTAAATTTTGTTTATTTTTATTATTTACAATTTTTCTTACCTGATACATTTTTGATAATAAATATCTTAACCGACTTATTAAAATATTTTTCCGAGTTTTATAATTCCAATGTTTATCAATAATTAGATATAGTGATTTGTTTCTTCGTTTCTAAAGTACAAGTGTTTTCAAAATTTGTCGTAATACTGGTAGCCTAATTCTTAAATATTCACATTTGCCATTATGAACAAAATGTTTAGAATTATCCATTCACATCATTTTTGGTAGTCCATGCAAAATGTTTCCTCTTTGCTGACATACCCTTCATTTCCAATTAACCAGCAGTTTATAACTCAAAATTATATTTGTAACATTTATTTCTTGTAATCATTTATTGATATCAAAATTCAAAAAACAGTAATGGCTCCCCAAACCGAGCCCTGCGGAACACCATGATAATAATAATAATAATAATAATAATAATAATAATAATAATAATTTCTATATAATATATAATAATTTTATTATATATTAATAATATATTATATATTTTATTAATAATTTTATTATTAATAATAATAATAATAT
>JAHWFP010016001.1:0-35571 GCA_023313725.1 Lithobius niger | reverse complement strand
TAATATTTATTTAATATTTATTTAACGAGAGAAAAGTAGCACGAAGTTCATTTAAGAACTTGTGTGTGCTAAAAATAATAATACAGAATAATGCAGTACAATGTGTAACTCGATAATTTACATACATAAAATACACAAAGTTTAAGAATGTATACAAGATAAATAGTATAAATATAGTAATAATAATAAAGACGTTTGTTGTTTAGTTATACAACATAATTATTAATGGCAACGAGTTCTTATAAGTCTAAAAAAGAATAATAAATAAAAATATAAAAAAAATAATAATGAGATCTCGATTTCCATACCACCTCAAAGGTTCATCATTTAGGCTACGGGATCTTTTCACACGCACATTTTGCTTGAATGGGTTTAGCCTCCTCAAGTTTGACAGGCGACAGTAATAATAACAATTCGAAGCTTACAACAGTTTTTATGTTAAAATACTTTTAAATCTTAGCCTTTGTCGCAGAAATGGCAAATAATAAAAATGAATCGCATTAACGAAACTCGAATGCTACCGAGGATACACTAAATTTAGCAGGTGATATTACAGATCTTCGTCGATTAACATCAGCAGTACTTCCCCTCCAACCTCCCCCCCCCCACCCCCTTCTACTTTCCTCCGGGGCATCAAATTCCCAACCCAGTTTATTAATTAGTGCGTGGTCAGTCCACGAATGTTGTGCCAGGAAACTCAAAAATTTTAAATAAATAATAAACCGAACTAACGAACACCCCACAGAAACATTCCTACGTCACTCAAAAAATAATAATAAGCAAACCCAAACGATTTTTTTTTTCAATAAAGCAAAACAACAAACTTGCACAAACCAAAACAAAAATTAAATTTCACCAGAAAACACGTGCCTCCATGTGTTTAAGGTCAAGCAGCTCGAATAGCCAGCTCGCAAGCCAGCCGGCCAGAACGTTGTCTGAGTCACGGGACGTACATTCCACGGAGCGAACGGAACAAAACCGAATACAACGAACTCTTCAACAAACAAAACAGATCAATCGCTTGTTCGCTCGGCGTCGGAAACCAAACAACAACAATGACCCCCCAACACGTTGCTAACAGCCAAAGGTGGGGGGCTACGTCCGACAGCAACGGACCAGCTCACAACAATCCCTCACCAACAGCCGGTGACTCTCCTAATTTACTTCTTACCTGTACAACGAAGGCAGGCGAGCGAGCGGGGCAGGTGGACTTTGTTAGGTGACCGCTTTCGTACCTCAACTTCCCTCAATAACGTAGGCTAACCCCACAACAGGACTTCAAAACCGGACTCCATTTCTGATCTCATTTCGCACAAATCACGCCCTTAACCGGCTCTCTTATCAGCTTATCCCACGCCAGCATAGCTTACGTGTTTTCTAAATTAGACAATATAAACAGAACTTTGTAACTCACCTCACAGCCGCCCCACTAACCGCTTCGAGTGCGTCAGTCGACGCCTCACCGACGACGCCATCTTGTTCCGGCCGTCAAGTAGGTGGCGCCGCCGAGCGACCGAAAAGTCAACCATTCTAATGGATGGCGGTACGGCGGTTGCTTTGAACGTTCGATACTTTGTTGTCGTGGTGTCCAGTTTCATACACAGTGCGCATCATATGAAAAGTGGTCGATTAATTTAAATTATAGCCTATTATCGATCCATGTATTCATTACGGAACGAGTTTTACGTCAATCAAACGCAACACGATACGGTTTGAATTATTTCGTAGTATAGTGCTCCAGAGAGCCAAAAAATGATAATGATTTACTGTTTCGTGTGGTAATTTCAGAAAGTCAACAGAAATATCAACGGAAATTCAAATGAAAACCCAGGGCCACAGCAATACGCAGCAGTAGCCTAAACCTCAATATCGATGTTTTTTTGTTTTTTTTTATTTTTTTCGGTAGTGGTAGGTGAGGAGGGGCAATCTTGAATAAAGTGAAAAGATACTTGTGAGTTTTCAGTTTACCATTTTCTTCAAAATGGGAAAAAAGTAGTTTGTTACGCTTCCCTCTCCGACCGGAATAATTTCAGGAATATTTTCAGTGGCACACGTAGGAATTTTGTTATTGTGTTGCGGGGAAGGGTGCACTTTCGTTCGGAGCCTTCCTTGTAAAATAGCTAATTTTAAGCAATTTTCTTATTTGTCAGCCATTTTTTTATTTGTTCAATTTCAGTACAGCACGTGCATAATTAAGTTATCATATCAAAAACCAAAACAGGTAAAAGGGGCCGCCAAGTTCCGAATGGTTCGGCCCTTCAAAGGAGTGATATCAACACACCAAAACATTCGCCAAGTTAATGGCACCGCTTAATAGTTCGAAGGTTAAATGACATTGCTGCTTTCGGTGGCAATGTTCAAGTTTTCATTTAACGTCCAAAGTATTATTTGGTCGATTAAGTTGGCGAATGTTTTGGTGTGTTGATATCACTCCTTTGAAGGGCCGAACCACTCTCAACTTGGTGGCCTCCTTACCAGTTTTTGGCTTTGTTTATTTTGCTTTGTTTTTACACTTGGTTTATTTTCGTAAATTGGACGTGAATACAATTTCTTTGCAACGTTGTTTACAGATTTATCGTGATACACTAGTGTTTGTCTAAGCACGTACGTCAGTATACACGTTCTCATAGTCCGAACTTTGTCTGTCCACTGAGAGACGATGCCGACAATACTAACAATGGTTATAACAATATTTTCGTACTTCCACGCCCTCCCACGCCATCCTCGTTACGCCCCCAGGCCCCGAACCATGAATGGTAAGCAGTTCGTATTGTACTGCACCCATTTGTCCAGGTTCATAGTTGGAAGCCTTTCCGTTATCTCGGAATCGATGAAAAATCATCCTATGGGATTTAACATGGGGATGAGCAGACTAGCTAGCTAGGTAGTAACTAGTAGTAACACATTTGCAACGTTATCGAGGGTCAGATTTTGCATTGAAAGCAGCTTAGCTGGCATTCCTACACGAGTTAATTTTTGTCAGGTGGGTCATTGCTCGATTTCAACACAATTTAACTACCATGAAACTATGAAACTACAGCTATGGAAACGTTTTAAAGTTAACCCTAGTATTGAAAACAGACAGGCCTATAACTTTGCTAGGAAACAGTACTCAGAATGTGTTGAGGAATGGCATAGCTCACAGGAGGCAGTGGCTGTGCGTGATAGGAGTAACTCTGCTCTATTTAAACTATACCGCCAGAAAACCAGCACGTCAAGATCTATCCCACCCCTTAAGTCTGGAAATCTGTTTCGTACGGAGAACCTTGAAAAAGCTGAGCTCCTTAGTGGTGTGTTTGCTTCTAACAGTATTGCTGATGACGGCCTTTGTGGTTGTCATCGGGCAGGAGCACCAAGTACCTTCGGTGAGTGCCCTGATGTCGTTTTCACTGTGCCCAAAATCACGAGGGCTCTTTTGAAATTAAAACCTAGTAAATCTTGTGGGCCTGATGGTCTCTCTGCATATCTTTTGAGACAAATAGCCTACGAAATAAGCTATCCTTTGTTTAAGCTTTTTACCTTATCTTATACAAGTGGATGTACACCTAGTCAGTGGCGTACAGCTATTGTAACACCTGTATTTAAGCATGGATCGGCTTCGGATCCGTCAAATTATCGCCCCATTTCATTAACATGTGTGGCCTGTAAGATAATGGAATCTATTATTAGGGATGAAATTCTTCATCACCTACATGCTTTTTCCATAATTAGCCAGGACCAATTTGGTTTTTTACCAAAGAGGTCTGCAACCCACCAGCTACTTACTGTGCTTGATCGATGGAGTAGCGCACTCGACATTGGTGTGGCTACCGATGTCATTTACTTCGACTTCAAGAAGGCGTTTGAGTCGGTGATACACCGAAAACTCCTACTTAAACTTACTGAGTATGGCATCGTGGGAAATCTGGCAGGTTGGATCTCTGCGTTCCTTTATAATCGTTCACAAAAGGTGAAAGTCGAAAATATGCTATCAACCAGTGTCATGATGCCTTGTGGTGTACCACAGGGGTCCGTTCTGGGCCCTCTACTGTTCGTTATATACCTTAACGACTTGCAATTTTCAAATGGGGAGACTTACGGATTTAAATTTGCTGATGATATTAAGGTTGGTACAGAAAACTTTTGGCCGTGTGGGTCCCCGGCTCTTGACTCTGAAATTCGAAATGTGGAATCATGGTCATTGCGATGGCAGTTACCACTTTCTTCTTCAAAATGTTTTACTTTCCATGTTGGCACACATAAGTTTTGCTCGGACTACCTTCTTGGATCCCAGGCCCTTGACTCTATTGAAGAGGTTAAGGACCTTGGAGTGTGGTTTACGAAAAATCTAAAGTCTTCTCTTCACTGTCAAAAAACCAGTGCCTTAGCATTCAAACGGGCTGCCATCGTAAACAAGTGTTTTACGTCTGGTAACGTTCGAATTAAAATTTGGGCCTTTAAGGTTTTTGTGAGGCCCATCCTCGAGTACGCTACCCCAGTTTGGTCCCCTCACTTATTGGGTGATATTGACCTGATAGAATCCGTTCAGCGCCGGTTTACGAAAAGCCTACGTGGCATGCGCGACCTTAGTTATTATGAACGCCTCACCCGCACGGGGCTGGACCAACTTGAATTGCGTCGCATTCGCTTCGACTTGATTCTCACATACAAAATACTCCGTGGGTTGATTGATGTGAATCTTCCCTTTTTCGAACCCGTATTGTGAGCTATGGTTACAAGGGGTCATAACTGGAAGCTCGCTTGCCAGCCTGTGCGGACTACCTGCCGCCTAAACTTTTTTTCCGTACGTGTCGTAAATGTTTGGAATGCCCTTAAGGCAACAACTGTAGACCAGCCAACGGTGCAGGGATTTTGCCGTATGCTAAAACAGGAAAATCTCAACAAATTCCTGAAGCGTCAGTATTTACCATTATAGTCTATTAATGTTTATAATGGTCACTTTTCCTTTTCTCTTAGTTTGGCTCGGTATCAGCGGTTCAACACCCTTCCGTAGTCCTTCCACCTCTATGTGGAGAAATTATTATTATTTATTTATTATTAAGCATTATTATTTTTCCCCAAGTACCTGAAATGTACCCAACTATGCTTCAAGGTATAAGACACTGACGCTATGGCGTCGCGCTACAATGGTTTACAACCTCGACAATTGAATTGATGTGATGTTTGTTACCTAACTTGGCGCGACACACTAGCGTGTGCCTGGATTTGTCTACTTTTTGTGTGTCTATTTTTTGCAGATTTGTCGTCTCTTGGGGAGGGGGGGGGGGAAGGCGTTACGAGACATAGCTCACCCTCCCCCTTCGTATCGGTAGAGTGGGAAATAATCATTTTTTGACCATTTTTTTTTATTATTATGATTTTAAATTATGAAAAGTTATTCGGAGCATTTGTTTTTGGAGCAATATTCTATCCAAAATGCTTTATGTTGTTAAAGAATAGATCATTAAAACTGTCTCGTTAAAAAATTATGAGATTTTTTTAAACGAGAAATGTATAATGATAAATTTTATCATAGTATAAAGAATTTCGTACAAAAATTCCCACAATTTCCGCAATTCACCCAATTTTTCAGAATGATTATTTCTCCCATGTTATCGATACGAAGGGGGGGAGGGGAAGTTAAGAAATTGTGTTTGTAATATCATTTTCTAGGGAAATGGGTTGCAAGACAAAACGTGACAGTGCAGGACGAGGGGATGGGGGTGAATATAAAGATTAAAACTTGGGTGACGTCATTTGTGAACAGTCTTAAAGGGCCACGGACTAAAGGCAACTGTGTAAGATGTACGTCGGTAACCTCCCCCCCCTCCAACCAGAAAAAAAATCGATATATAATGGAACATTGCACGGGGACCACCTACGAATTCCTGGATCCTCCACTCATACGAGCCAACAGAATTATTTCGTAATAATTTTTAAAGTTACAAAATTCTAACTGGCCTGTAATTAAACCCAAGTCGTCCGATTCCCATGTTGATTGCTTTAATCGCTAAGCTAAGCTGCCACAACTGGCCTCATGCTAGTACTGCTGGCTTTTGAATCAGGGTGCAGGCTGCCCTCCTTCACCAGGCTGCGGCCACATAGCCCGTCGTCACCTCCAGAGGTAAGTGATTAGGAGCAGATGGTAAGAGGGACAATTTAGCTGGAGAAATCCAAGCGGAAAATCCTAGGCTCTTTGACATGCCTCAGTGGACATGACCATGAGGCATCACAGGTCTGTCCTCCCCGAAAATGCCAGGGGATGGAAGAGGCCAGGTGGCACCCGGACCTCCAGAACAGGCGGTCGTCCTATCTGTTTGCCCACCTGTCAACGCCAGTCACAAGTACTAATCCCAGAGGGAGGTAGATTGCAGACCACCAACTCTTGAAATACACTCTACCAACGAATTAAAATGTAGAGAAATGAAAGTACAGCGAGAAGAAGCATTCGCCAGACACTGGGCTTCACTGCATTCCTTGGGCGCTACGACGGGTGTTTCTTTATATTTCAAAATTAAATAATATCGAAGTAGTAACTTTTATTTTATTAGGAAGGTGTGTGGAAAATCCTGCCGTTACAAGATTTTTCATAGCGTAATTGACAAAAAAAAAAACACGAAATTACAACAATTTGCCACTAGATGGCGACGGCAAGCGTGATCGAACTAAGTTGTAAAATCTTATACATGTCACTTTTACGCCTTTTGGAATCGATACTTGGTCATTAGAACACTTGTATTCAAATTAACAGGATTAAGAATTACTGAAAATATGTGTTTCTATAGAGTAGTGATAATAACGCCATACTGATTACTAGGCTAGCATCTGGAGCCGGTCGTTGAGCTAGTTGCAAGGGGCACTGGATACAAATTGAGGTCAAAAAACAACGATGTCTTTAGTCAAGCCGATGGTGTGAGAGTGAATTTCTTAGGCCTAAAAACTTTTGTTTTGTCTAATCCCTTACGCTGCGAAACATATATCAAGGTTACAAATTGGAAAAGCCTGAAAATATTCCACTCACTGAAAATTGTAGCAGCTGCAACAAATCCGAAAAAGAATGAGCATTTTTTTTAAGTTCAAGAAATCCGCTCTCACGTATTGGCTTCACAAACTACGCTATTTTTATCAGGTACCCCTTGCAGCTAACTCAACGACATCCTCCTGAATACAGACGCCAGACTCGTAGCCAATATGTCGTTTTTGTCGCAGCCTCTGTTCATACGAAATATAGGTTGTTAAATTCCATAAAGAGGGTGGGTGGCATTCTACATGGAAAACCGGGAAAAATCAGGAAATTTATAAAGTCTGGAAAAGTCAGGGGAAAATCAGGGAATTTGATAAACATACACTGAGATTCAGGGAATTTCCATGTCTTTCGGAAAGTCTATAATAATTAGCTAATTCGTATTTCACTATTTACTTTTATAAACATTCACTTATTTTAGTTAGAACTAGCATGTTTTTTGTTGTTTCATTACTGATAAAGCAAAAACTTCTTAGGCTTAGGTAATATGAGTCGTTTTTCACGCAAAAAGGCCTTCTCGCTCGACGAAAGCTATTTGCTAGTCAACCGTTATTTATTTACGATTACTTTCCCGTTGCTACTAAATGAAAGCGCTAATAGATAACAAATTGTATGTATTATAAATAACAACACGGATAAAGAACAAAGTGCTACAGCACTTTTAAACATCGCGGCAAGATTGTTGTCATTTCACGCTATTTCCAAAATTTGCTATTCTCCCTCAAAGTACAGCTTCTACCAATGATCAAACGTCGGTAGAATAAAATAGCTTCTCGCAGGGGGATTTAAAATCCAACATGGCGCCCATTTCGTGGCTATCGAATCGAAGACAACCCATCGAATGCCGGCACACAAAAAACAGTCCGTCGTCTTATACTGCAGAAAAAAATTGTTTTCTTGTTGTCATAAATCGACGCTCAAATGTTGCAAGCATCGTACAACGTGTCACGAGGCACGAGGAGATGATTTGCGTCTGCGTTGTTGCCATGGTTACTAATACGCATAGACAATTTGAAAGCCGCAAAGCCGGTAAAGGCGAGAAGCAGCCATCAGATTTAGTATTGATCAAGTAAAAGCTAGTGAGCGAGAAAACTGTCGATGCATAAACGAGCCCTTAGGCCGGGTTTACACAACGTCAATTTTCTTGCTTACTAGCTTTCACTTGGTTAATACTAAATCTGCTTGCTGCTTCTCGCTTTTACCGAAGAATGCGGCTTTCAAGTTGTCTATGCGTAGTAACCATGGCAACAACGCGGACGCAAATCTCCTCCTCGTGCGCCTCGCGACACGACGTACGATGCCTGTAACATGACAGCGTCGATTTATGACAACTAAAAAACAATTTTTACTGCAGTACAAGAAGACGGACAGATTTCAGAATGCCGGCATTCGATGGTTTGTCTTCGATCCGATAACCCCGAAATGGACGCCGTGTTGGATTTTGAATTCTCGTTGCGCGTAGCTATTTATTCTGCCGTCGTTTGATCACTGCTAGAAGCTGTTTTTTCAGCGAGAATAGCAAATTTTGCAAAAGCGTGAAATGGCAACAATGTTGTAGCAGTGTTTAAAATGACTGTCGTACTTTGTTCTTTATCCGTGTTGTTATTTATAATACATTTAACTTGTTGCCTATTACCGCATTCATTTAGTAAAAACGGGAAATTAATCGTAAATAAATAATGGTTGCCTAGCAAATAGCGTTTGGCGAGCGAGAAGGTCTCGTTGCATGAACGCCCCCTTACGTGCGTTTCTAGTTTTATTCAGATTGAAGCATTAATTCAATTTACCAGTTCCGGTTACGGCAGTGCAATTTTGGACTGAGCAAAGCTGCAATGTGGTTATTGCGATTTGAGTGAAATGTGAAAAAAAAATATTTTTGTAGCCCTGTACTGCCCATTCTTTCGACCGAAAAAAACATCCGAGAAAAATGACGACGGACATCATGAGGTCTTGAACGCCACCATGATAAAATACTGTACGGATCAGAATTAAGTCCTGTTTTTTTGTGTGTTTTTGGAACGCTCAAAACTATCCTTTTCAATGAATAAAATGCAAAAATTCCAACACTAATTTAGTTTTATTTACAAAAAAAAAGGGGAAAAAAAGAAGAAATATTTACAAAACACCACGTACAAATAAAATCAACCGAAGGATGAAAGGTAATGATGAGAATGATGATTCGATGGTTTTAAAAACATTTCGGAAATATACATTTTTAAGCGAACCCCTTTTTATGAATAAAAAATGTGCGAATGAATAATGATTGAAAACAATATTAAAGGCAAGGCTCGTCACTCTCCGAGCTATCGTCAAATACAAATTTCTGAACAGGTTTAGGTGGGGGAGTTGGCAAACCATTGGCTAGTAATTTTTCTGGGTAAACGCTACTTGTCTCGGATCTGAAAAAAAAAGAAATAAACGAAATCAGAATTTATTCAGTGGTGCATCGTATAGGCAAAAACAAACGTTTTCACGTTGGTGAAAACGAATTTTATGAAATATCGTATTACTAAGGGGGTGAAAAATAAATAACTTGGTTTTTATAGTGGTCTTTACAACTTTTCTAGCTGCTACTACTTACACGAGACTAATGGAGCGTTCACAATTATACGTACACTTTTTAAACAATTGAGAACCCCCATCTTCCATCGTAATACTTGACGAAAACCACCACCTAAAAATACAGAACATGTTCTTACGCTCCCTTCCCCCCCCCCCCCCCCTCCCACGAATTCGTTTTTATAGTTAGTACCCAGGGGTGTAATGACCAATGAATTTAAAAAAATTAAAATACCAAGTTAGAAAAATAATGCAGGCTAAAAGAGTTTAGCGAAAAATTCAGAAAAATTTGATAAAAATAATTTAGCGACAATTAGTGTGTTATGTAACTCTTTTTCGTGCATACTCCCCCCTCCTCCATCATAACAGAAACCCCCTACAAGCGTAACGTAATCTATGAGCGCTCCATAATTTGGCAAATATTTGGGCAAAATTCTTGCTAGGAATTTTGATGAAATGCTGTAGTCGACTCTTGTTATTTATGATTTGATTTGCACTCAACAAAACGGTAAGGTATACTATGTCTATGTGTCGTACTTTATTATTCAAATTTATGGTTTCGTCTGTACTACTAATTTTTTTTTTTATAAAGGGCTTATGTGAGCTATTGGTTCCATTCTGCAAGTTTCCGTTTCGCGCATTATGCCCAATAAATTACTGCTTATTTACTTAGTCATCAGAAGGTTAAAATAAAACTGACAGGGTGATTCGGGACGTCACTTCATCGTCACTAATCGCTTTCGTCGTCATACATGTGTCTACATTATAATGCCGTAAGCGAGCGAAGACAATCAGCATCATCGACAGCTCTTCTGCAATCTGATAATGGAAGCTATCGATGGGTGCGCGCCGTCCTTTGACTGGTTACCTTCACAGGTTAGTCGGGTTCCGTCCTTGGATGGGTTACCAGCTAGTGTAGCCAATCGTTGTTGGAGGAGGTCTGAAACTCAACAACGATTGGCTACATAATCAGTCCAATCAGCGCTTAGCTCGTCAACTCTCATCTTCACGGTTTTTAACCTACTGGTGAAATACTTCAGATGAAATAGGAAATATTGAGGAGTTCCCTGTTCTAAAAAACAGGGTGGGTGAATACTGTTATCTTGTATGCCATGACTGTATATCCCCAATGAGAAACACAGGTTTAAAATAAATGTTCGTGGTGTACAATAAGTAAAACTTAACGCCAATCGCCAGCACACGCTTTCTGAAAGATAATCTACTAAACACAACGTGTTGTATTTTCGCGGTCCTTATTAGGGTCCTTTAAGGTCTCACCATGACCTTAAACTCGTCATCGTGGCGTGGCGTGGTGAGAGAGTAACCCTGGTTGTTGGTGGCTTGCGGATCTGGTCGAACCCCTGGAAAGGGGATCTTGGGAAAGTCCCCGCCAGGACTGCCGGCTAGGGTCGCGTGAGCCGTGAGAAGCTACACGATCCTTCAGTGGCTATGGGAACTATTCTGGCCAATTCTGGACAATATTTCTGCCCCCCCCCCCCCCCACGATGATCAGAGGTATCCCGGATCGAATCCACGAGTTGGCAGATATTCCCTATATATTCTGATATTCCCTTTACCAGATATTTCTTCTTCGCTAAAAATTCTGGTAGTGTTCAAAACTTGAGCCGGTTCAACCACACGAGCATTAAATTGCTTCGGCTGACTCTTCTGGCTCAAAAGAAAATTAATTAAAAAGAATTTGGTTTCCTGCCCTGTTGCATGATGGGATACCGAGATGCCTTTGTTGGTCCTGTTGGACTCACTTTGTTGGCAGGCAGGTGATTGAGTTAATCTGTTGTTGATGCTTATTGATGTAAAACGTTGGGTTTGCATCTGAGCTTACCCTGGCCTCAGAAATAAAAGATGTTTGCCCAAGTTCAAGCAGTTCAAGCCGCACATGCTAATCACGCTTTTTTAAAGTCTCTATGATACGAATGCGTTTTGTAATAATAAAATTCGCCATGCTGGATCCTCACCAGGGTCTGAACACTATCCAGCACTCCTGACTAAACTCGTTAGGATTAAAGCGGTACTATCACCGATTGAAAGACTCCAGAATCTTGCAACATCTATAGCGCTATCTGTTACTATATAGCACTTGCTTGCGTCAAGCGAAGGAATTCACAACGCCATTTCTTTTAACACAACAAAACAAGCTACGTGCCTCCTTAATGATTGACTGAAAAATTGGTACGGCCTCGTGCACCTTGGAGCAAGCTGTAAAGGTTAACAATATCACTGCTGCTAGATGGCGCCATGGTGCTTTCGTACGATTTGCAATCGGTGATAGTGCCTCTTTAAACCTAACATGCAGCAAACTTGCAGACATTCCCCTCAAGGTCTACATTCAACTTAGCTTGGCCTTTAGTTACAATTTATTTACATTCTGCCTTCATTAAATTTGCAAAAACGAGATCTGCATGTTGGGGGAAAAAACCTCCCATCAACAATTTAGTTTAATTTGCCCTTTGGGCAGATGCGTATGTCGTTCAAATATTTCATGTGCCACAGATTAACAAATCAAATATTTATGATGGAATATTAGAGACTCACGTCCTTCTCGGCCTCGGGCAAGCAAAGAATTTCCAGTCTCTTCCAAATTCCTCTCCTTCTTCCATCGTTTCTGGAAGATGACAGTGGAGTGTTTCAGGCAGAAAGACGGCGGATAAAGTTCCCACAATGCACATGGATCCCATGATGACTAGAGGAAGGGCCCGGCTTTGGCTGCTCTAAATAAACAAGACATGTATCGTAAGCAATTTACATAGGTAACAAGCATGGGTGTGTGAATCCTTTTTTCCCCTCAAAAAGGCATTTGGAGTTTTAAAGGTGGAAAAGGATCTCAATAATAGTAGATTCTAGATCTCTGAACATTAAAAGAACATGTAAATCTGCATTTTATGCAGTTAGCAAACATTTTTCTTTTGAGTTAATTTTTCTGCCAGCAGAAGGTGCTAAGGGCACGTTTATGCAACGACTTGCCTTTGCATTCTAGCAGCTAGAAGCTAGAAATCATCTAACATCCCAACATGTCATTCGTTCGTTTATTAGAAGCCATGGTCGAGTAGAACTATAGTATACAGGAAGGTTGGTCCTTCCCCAGATCATTAAGTCGTTTTCCACCAATATTTTGTGTAACGCCACTGGCGTCAGTCTGCATGGTTTGACTTGTGAGCATGTGCGTAAGCTGTCAAGCTACATTTTGACGTCAGTGGTACCAGCAAAATCAACAGCCAATGGAAGAGCAATATGCAAAAAGCTCGGAAGCGAGGCGCGCCCCCCCCGAAGTTCGAAATGCTGAAGTGTCCATGTTGTAACTATCGCTTCATATTCCATCTCATGTCACAAGGTCGTCTGGGAGAGAAACTGTGGGTTTCGTTTTCCAGATCCAATTAAAAGTCAGTTGATTCAACATCGCCAGAAGCTATTTTACCAAAGTAGCGCTAAAAGGCGTCAATTTTCCGGCACGTGCGTAAACTGGCGTTGAGTCAGGTAGCAAAACACGTGATTTCTATCTCAGTCGGCCTTATCTTGAAGTAGCCAGCTTCCTCGCCGCTTTATGCTCGTAGCACGAGCCTGGAGCTTTGTGGTCGTAGCACATGCCTGGAGTAATCGTAGCACAAGTGATATTTTTTTAGCACCTATCTATTGGGTCAAAACCAATGCAGCGTACTTTTAACGTGATTTAACCCAAAATATAGTTACGACCAGTCCTTCCATATTTGGCTGCATGGGGTTACGATCCAAAACGAGGGATAGAACATGCGGAGATGGAACATGTCGCGTATCATGGACACTCCGTCTAGCCCTACGTGCTTTTTTTATACCCATCCTGCTAATATTTGCAACTAATATTGGTTGATATTGTCTGATTTGCTCCTTTTCAACATGTTAAGTGTATAGATTTAGTGAGTTGGACTTACGAGATAGACAATATATGGTGCTGAGACTACAGCAAGACCTGCTATAAAAGTACTCAGTCCCATTCCTCGAGCCCTCACAACAGTTGGGAAAAGTTCTCCAGCAAAGACGTAAAGAACACCGAAAGCCAAACTTATGCCCAGCTTGCCAACAGTGGTCAGACAAACAAGAGTCCACCGGTCACCTGCAAACAAAATCAATAGAATTAAAAATCAAGGGAAGAATTAAGCAATGAAGACTCACAAAGTTTGCATACTGGCTGAATGTTTCTATCAGTGTCTTAAGCTAAAAGATGTGATTTGTGTACTTTGTAGAGAATTTTTGTTTTTGTTCCGCAAAACGAGCAATATGATCGACTTACACTAACGAGACCACACCACTCTACTGAGTAATTATATAAATCAAAGCTTTACTCGTCGATGGATGGTCACCGACAAACAAACCATAGATCTGTACAATATATTTCACTTAGAGGAATCGGTTTGCTTTTATTCTCGTTATGCCTATATGCGGCAATGATATCACCTTCGTAAATAGTCGGTCTTTTACGGAAACACGGTTTTAAGTTCATTGATGAGTGGCATAAAAATAAGGTTTAGGTCAACAGTATACAAAATAGCAAACGAAATTACAAGTAGGAGGACGAAATACGGTGGGAGCTAGTATCACTATGGAAATGGGGGAAAACAAAAACATCTTAAATCTCGTAAAACTTAGCAAATCAAAATTACTCCATAAATTGAAAATCGTAATCGTAAATCGAAATCAAAACGTAAAAAGAAATTACTTCGGAGAATAGTTTTACGGAAAGAAAAGAAAAATTCTCAAACCGAGTCTCACTTGTGCTTTTATGAAGCACACAAATTATCGATTTCATAGAAGCAATCCGGATGTAGTTGCCAAAAATGACTCTATACGTAGCTTCAAACGTTAAGTCTTTTAGATGTCAAGTGTTTCAGTGTCAAGTGTTTCAGATTCAAGTGTTTTAGAAGTCAAGTAGTTTAGATGCCAAGTGTTTTAGTGTCAAGTGTTTTAGAAGTCAAGTGTGTATTAGTTGCTGCCCATTAATTTCTGATTAATTTCCCATAATATGAAATTATTTCTCGTGTATGATTTTAACTGATGGCTTATTTCCCCTTACCTTTACAATATAGTTTTTTCAAGTGCCGGTCAAAATTTCACATTATAAATAACACATTTTTTTCCATATTTTAAAACCTGGAACCCCTTGATCATGTTATTGATTTACCAACTTAATTCCATAAATGGGGGTGGAATCCTTATGAAATGTTTTGTATAAGTGTGATACTGTATTTAAAAGTTATCATGGTGCAACAAGCTGTTACATCGTCGGGCAACGAACAGCGTACAGCCAACAATTCGCGGTGCACCATGACATTACGTGAGCGACAAGGCACTCGACCAATAGCTGCCAAAACAGCTACTAGTGGAGCGCACTGTTGCTACTCAAGGATTGAGCCCACCAGCTAACCAGTTGGACCCACTTTGAGTACACGGCCTGTTATTAGACAATGACTTTACCTTGCGTAATTCTTTGCGTGAGTGTATTGTTCAGATGTGTACGAGTACTGCAGTTGTGGCGTTACATCTCCAGTTGGTGTTTGGGTCCATCCTAACAAGTTGGACCTCCTGAGTCGCTAGGGCTGGTACAAGAAACACTTGTTGCCAGTGCCTAATATGTAATGCCCCTGCATAGTCGCCTAGCTGTATACTAGAGGTGACTCAGACTTGAGCAGAAAACTGATATCTTGACAGGTATTTTCCATCAATACAGACAACAGACAGAGAGATAGACTGATAACAGTAAGGGTAAGAAGCTTTTTCCTCTGCTTCCAAGGGATGAGAACCACTCTGAGTGAAAATAGAAGAAATGCAAACAAGCAGTTTAAATTGTATGTTTTTTGGGTGTTTTAATGCATTTTTAGGCGGTTTGCAAGTATCAAAAAAAAGGGGAAATCCGCCTAAAAGAGGAAGAAATCTCATTACCAAAATCATGGCAGAATTCTGGAATTCTGGAATGATGAACAACTTAGATTGCAGTTAACAGCACTTTTCCCACGCTGTTTTCCAAATTTCCCATCATTCTGGTACGTTGGCCGATAGGTAATGATTTAAAAGGGAAAATGTTCTATTTACGTTAGTGAACAATCGTCATTATATGTAAGTTGTGCGCAGAAAAAGCAGTAGACTCAGGAGTTGCATGAAGGAGGACTCGCCAACATATAGTTCTGTTCCGCCATTTGTACCGAGTCCTGACCCCATCGGTCAGTCATTGAAATAGTGTCAGTTTTTATTTTGTGGACAACATACGTTAAAAATTAAGCTGTGTAGGGTTTGACGGCTAATAAAATATGTGTGAAAAATACCCATTATGGTTGGAATAGTCCGAGCATGTGTCAGTTCGCAAGAACTAGTATTCAAACGAACTTAAACGGGGAAGGCATTTGGTTTCTCGAGCCAAGTCCGACTGAAGTAGAATTTACGTGTCTTAGCTCCCGACTCTACGTCACTTCTTGCACGTGCCAAAAATTAAAATCTCTTGGTTCTGCTTTGGTAAAATAAGATTTTGACGATGTTACATCAACGAGTTTGGAACTACGAGCTGAAACCATGCTGCTTCTCTCCCAGACAGCCTTTTGCAATTGGTACAAAAGCTAGAGTTACAACATGGATACTCCTACGTGCCGACGTGCCTGACATTTATTCGCTCCTGGTAGAATGTTTCCAAATCCATAAGTTTCCAATTCCAATTCTACTGAAGCAGAGTTCAGTGATTTTTTCCTTTTTTTCTTTTTCCTGTAGCAGTAACCAGCACAAGGACTTATCCTTATTTTATGATGCAAATTCCCCGAATTTGGCTGTAATGAGTAACGTACTAGAAGGACATCTCAAAATTCGTGTTTTTATTCTTAGCCTATACATTTACATAAATATTTATTGTACGTATTGTACGTAGTGATGCAAAGGACTTGTATAAAATTACACTAGTGTCAAATCAAGTAGAAAGCCACGTTACAAAATCAAGACTCTAAAAAATATGAGGTAATCCTATGATCACTGTTGACAGCTCTCAATTACCCTTTGTTTTGATGTCCCTTTTGTTTCTGTTAGATTTGGATATTCGTTTTTTTGTGTGTATAAAAGGTGAGTCAGTAACCAGGACAAAGTTAAAACTTCTAAAGATTAAATGAAAAATTACACTGTCTTCTATATTTATTTACCTTCTGCGACTAATTCGGTGCAAACACAAGCTGCAGCTGCTACAAGCATGCCTGTCCCCAGAGTCCATCTTCGGCCGAGACGGTCCATGAGTAGCCAGGCCAAAAGGCATGCGGGCACTTCAACGGCCCCTACTATTAAGAAGGCTAAATAGTCGTTGACACCAAGACTGGTGGACATAAGTGATAGTCCCCCATAAACAATGGCACTTGCTGCCCACGTCACAATCACCAGCACTGTCTTGCGACGCATGTTGGGCGTCCGGAAGAGGTCTATCAATCCTCCCTCTTTCCTTCGCCGACCACCGCCAACTGAAGGATACAGATCCTAAGGAGATAAAGAATTAAGACAACTCATTGAAACAAACTTAATACTAATCAATTGAATTAATTCCACTTTCGGCCCCACCTGATATGTTCTGAAGCAAACAGTCAACAGGCGGCCCTTAGGGAAAACCGAGCACTTTTGGGGCCACTGACCTTGCAATACGGGGTCTATGTTAAACTGAAAGCTACGCCCAGGGATGTTTGAATATGCAGCTTAACGACACGTCAACCAACTTAATTCTACGTGGCAAAACACAGACAATGTGTGATTTTCGCGAGAAGCGTAGGATTTCTTTAAAACGCAATACGCATGTTACGTCATTGGCGAGTCACTATTCCGTAAAGGAACCTTCCCAATGATATCAACTCGTGAGGAGTTACTTCGATTAAAAATGCCGTCCGGAAATTGCTCTGCTGCGTAGAATAAAATGGACTGACCCTACCTAAGCGCGGCATATTTAGTCGTTCCTGGTTGTGCTCACCCCCTATTTCCATCGTCGAATTTAATTGTTTCAAAGCTTAAAAATATATTAATAAGTTCAATAACAGGGAAATAAATTCAGTCACGGGCGGCCGATTCGTATTTAGATTTTATTGAAGCTATTTGTCAAACCTTGGTAAATTTTTTTTCCCCTTCTTAGATGGGCAACGACTTTCTGGTGTGTTTATGATAAAATTCGCCAGACGTCTGAGGGTACATTTATGAAATGACTCGCAATGTTCTAGCTCACTAGCTTTTACTTAGTTAATAACGGTAAAGAATTTGACCATTCTACTTTGAGTGACAGAAATACAAATGTAAACAAATGACGCTCAAACTCAAAATGTCAATACTCATTAGTATCGCGAATTTTCGATAGGCATTATCTGAAAAAGTAATTAGTTTCAGTCCTCCTATCTTCGCCAGGCAGCAAGAAACGTGTGATCTACAGTCTACATAATTGTATGCACTTCTTCTAGCTGTATCGAATTCAATTGGGAATGATTCAAACTTGGCGCGTTTGTGGCCCTCTGTATCCAGGAGGCCCACGATCATCCAAATCTTCTCCAAATCTTCTGCAGCCAAGGTATTTAATTGCAGGAAAAGATGACCCATGGAGATTCTTTTTCTGCAATTAAATACCTCGTCAGCAAATGATTTGGAGAACAACTCACCTTTAAATGGCATCCGCAGCTTAGAGATGACCCTGGGCCTCCAGGATACAGAGGGCCACAGACGCGCCAAGTTTGAATTGTTCCCGATTGAATTCGATTCATCTAGAGGAAATGCATACAATTATGTAGACTGTAGTTCACACGTTTCTTACTGCCAGACGAAGATAGGCGGACTGAAAATAATTATTTTTTTCGGATAATGCCTATCGAAAATTCGCGATACTGATGAGTTTGAGTTTGAGCGTCATTTGTTTACATTTGTAGGCTACTTAGTTAATACTAAATTAGCTGGCTGCTTCTAGCCTTTCGAACAGCACGTAACTTTCGAATTGTCTACAGCTTATAACCATAGCGATATTGCGAACGTTAGCTGCAGAGCTAACCATTCACCATTCACCAATTGAAATAAAAGAATTTTTATTTATTGAATGCCCACATAGCTGTGCTGAAAATAATTAAGAAACTCGTAAAATACCAACCTGCAGTTTCGTCAGAAAGTTTAAAGGAATGTCGTTATTGTTGATACGGGCAGCTTTTTGCACAATAACTTCAGCCTCGTGGACTCGATTTTTACTGAGAAGCCAACGAGGAGACTCGGGCAAAATCCTAAAAAAAAATAGTAAAGAAACCAACATTAAACATATGTATTTACATCCGTATTTGGGGATAATAGATTTAGGCAAGTGCCAATACCTTACCACCAATAGCCAAAGAGCACAAGAAATGGGAATGAAGTCGCCATGGCAAGTTTGAACCAATCACGAACTAAGTAAGCTATAGTTGCAAGAGCTACTTCCGCGAGACCAACAAACAGTGACGTCATAATGCCAACATACGTACGATGAGAAGGACCTGTTAACTCCATTACTGAAAAGAGAAACCAAATCATTAAACACTCGAATTCAGTAGTCACAAATCAGTGATATCAGGGAAAAGTGGACTTTTCAAATTCGTTTCCAGCCATTTCTTTCCAAAAACAAATGTACCCTCCAAATTCGTTCCCAAACAACTGCTCTCTTTTACAATCGTCCCCAGGAATTGCGTTCCTACAACAAACCAAACCAAACAGTCTCTCCAAATTCATCCCCTGATATTTGTTTTCCAGACCTAAGATCCCTCTAAATTCATCCCCAGGCATTATGATCCCAAAACTAAGGTCCCTCCAAATTCGTTCCCAAACACCTGGTGTCATTAAATTCGTCCCCAGGAGTTTTGTTATTAAGACAAAAATCCCTCCTCACTCATCTCCAACTAAACCCTCTTTCCAAATCCATCTCATGATATTGGTTTTCAGACTTGAAATCCCTCTAAACTCATCCTACAAAATCGTTCCCAAACATCTGGAGTCTTTAAATTCATTCCCAGGAAATTTGTCCTAAGACAAAGTCCCTTCTCACTCGTCTCCAACACAACGGTCTTTCCAAATTCATCCTTGTTTTCATATTTCATATTTGTTTTCTATGTCTATGCTCCGTCTAATTCATCCACAGGCATTTCGATCCTAACACAAAGGGCCCTTCAAATTCGTTCCCGAACAGCTGGTGCCGTTAAATGCGTAAACCAACGCTTTGAATGAAGAATGGTCTCTCCAAATTCGTGCCCTGATACTTGTTTTCCCGTAAGGTCTCTCTAAATTAATTCGTTATTAAGACAAAGGTCCCTTCAAATTAGTTTCAAATGGTTGGCCTAACCTCCAAACTCGTCCTACACTATTTCGTTATCTGACACTGGTCTCTTTAAATTCGTCCCCAGGAATTTTGTTCCAAATCCAAAGTTCCTTCTAACTCGTCCCCTAGCAAAAGGTCTCTCCAAATTTGTTATGTCATATTTCTTTTCCCGTCCCAAGGTATAGTATAAATTCGTACCCAGACATTGATATGTTCAAATTAGTTACCAGACAACTGTTTTCTCCAAATTCATCCACATGCATTTCATTCCTAGATTAGTGATCCTGCCAGATCTGTCTCCTGGTTTTTCTAACCTCCCCTCAGACATTTCGTTCCCTAATCAAGGAAGCTAGGTATTAGTTCCGTGACAATTTTTCTCCAAATTCGTTCGCTGTCACAATTTACTTCAAAATTCGTTTGTGGTCGTCTCTAACGGAAAAGTACTTTACTCGTAAACCTTTTTTTTTTCTTAATAATTCAGAATTTTTCTAGGGATAAACTTCAGAGTGGAGTTTCAGATGCTCAGCAAGACTGTAAGTGAATCAGGGAATTTGGGTTGTCATTTACATATGTGCTAACACTGGAAAGTGAATGAGAATAACCCAAACTGTATTTTTAACCCCATCACTTTTTTAAATCCCCTGTATTAAGTCAGTGCCTCGTCTTCCCTCACCCAAAATTCAACAATATTATGAGAAGCTTTAAACGCTTCTTCTGTCTACCTGTAATTAGCACAAAGATATAACAAAAGTCACCTTTTTTGGGAACAAAAAGCCAATAAAAACAAGAATGATGATAGTTTCGGAGTTCCAATTGTATCCCATGAACAGACCGTAGAATTATAGACACCAACGAAGCCTCCTTATGTGGACATTACATATGCGGGTTGATGATGGGATTTAACAGGGACCCTGTAACGTTGTTTAAAGTGAATGAAACCAAACCCCCTACTTTCTGTTGCTGGTTGTTTAAATGTTCATCGTTGTTGGTGGGGGACGTAAAACGGTTCTCATTTCCTTCAAAAGCTATAACAGAAACAGGACCATGAAGCTATAATGTTGATACCACTTTGCCTCAGAATTGGTTCACCGTAAGACTTGCGACATTTGGGTTCACTAAGCATAGCCAGAGCCAATATTGGATGATCTATTCAATTCCAAAATACGATCTTTGGAAGCCCAGTTGAAATGTTTAAAAATATATATCAACAATTTTTGGAGTGCATCCTCTGACGGGTTACGCTCACGGGTTACGTGGCTTTTTATGTGGCACAGGTACACAGTGTGAAGTGTGCGAAAAAATGTGATTGAAATAACTTAGTCTGGTGAAACACGAGACCAAACCAAACCAATGTTGCAACGTAATATCCAAGACCATCTGTGCGTATCACAAGCTTTGGCTAGTGAGCTATAACATTGATGACACTTCGCCTCAAAATTGGTTGGACAATACGATTGATTGGAATATTTAATGCGTGAAGACAAAGTGTAGGAGCCAAGTTGAAGGAAATGAATTGCAATACATTCGTTCTTGGTTAATTGTGTTTCTGACCATCATCCATCCCTATTCACGATGTCTTCTTGGAAAAGGTCAAAACAAGAACACAGAATTGTGTTGGTGCAAGACTAAAACAAAATATAACACGCCATTTGGTCGGATCCAATGATTTGGACGTAACTTTTAACTCCTTTCATTAATTTTTGTTATTGTTTTTGTCATAGCATTCTTATTGCTATGTAACAACGAACATATAAGTAACCCACACGTTTGCAACAATGGGGCGATTTAAGTGATTTAGCACAGTTTTTTTTTAAATTCTATCCAATGAGGTAGAAAACGTCCTAGGCGTGCCACCGTGGATGTTTTCTAAATACGAGGATCGCATTTGATAAAAACTGTCTGCTAAATCGCTTACACCAGCCCATTTTTTTTGGAAAAGTGTGGCATTAAATGATATATGACCACATTTAAATCGGTTCTGACATAACGGTTTAACTATTTGTCGCATTTTTTTGCAACAATCATGATGACGTGTGTAATTACACTCAATCTTTGTAATAACAATGATGCGCATGCATGCCTTTAAGAAGTTAGGGAGTACGAACCCAAACTGGGTTATCTACCCCACGACGATGAGAGGCACAATTTAGCTGGAGAAATCCCACCTGAAAAACCAGGATACTTTATTTGCTGAAACGTTAGAACAAGTCGGGCAACGAAAGTGTCCAAAGTTTACTTATTCGTGACGTTGTTGCAACTCTCCGATTACGTGATTAAAATTATGGTAATAACAACCAATTACACGCACAAATACAAATGCGTACGAAATCAAAAATAAGTATTGTTAACCTTCAGGCAGATGGATTTCTTCGCCTTACCGATGATGAAGGGGACTTGGAAAATAGCTGGATAAGTAAATCCGATCATAACTCGAAATGCTGTATACATGACGTAATCTGTTGCGAAGGCTGTGGCCGAAGCGAAAGTAACAGATATTGCTAGCAACAGGAAGAATGCTGGACGTCGACCCCACCTGAAATAACAAGTTATTATAAACTATTAACTATTTTTAAAATATTCCAAGAGTAATGTGACAAAGTTATAAGATTTTGTTCTTTGTACCAGTGTCATGATTTTGATGAATTTCGTTTGTCGAGCCTCTTAGATTTCACGTGTTAACTTTAGAAGAGGAAACAAGGCATATTAGGTGGGTAGTGGAAGGGGACGAGAAAGATTTGCCTATGAGGCTATTTCTCCCCCCTGTATTTTCCTTTCTCTCTTTCTGAGATGGGGGGGGGGGGGGGGAGGAGTGAGAGGCTGCCCAAAATCTCATTGTTACTTGATTCAGAAGACCCATCACCGTTCAAGTATCAGTTAGACGATGGCGTTCGGCAACAATAAGGTAAGACTTTCGCAGTTTACCTGAGTGGCGAAGCCACGAGAGCAATGAAGCGAAAATCTTATCTTATTGTTGCCGAACGCCATTGTCTAACATATTTGTACAACGGCAATTTGGATCTTTAATGAGTGAGCCATTGTTGCAATAAAGCGATAGTGTTAGTGCATTGTTGCCGAACCATAGTAGAACATATTTTGACAACATAGATATGCATTGTTAGTAACCGAGTCATTATTGTGATAGCATAACGAGCCATTGTTGTTCTTTGTTCCAACTCCGTTTTCAAAACTCAATAACTTCAAATAAATGCCATTTTAATCAATTTTAACTCTTTCCTTTTGGGTCTTTTTTCAGCTATAATAAATGTATTACATTGGAAACAATGACATGTAAATATTGATACGCAAACATTGATAACAACAGTAGGTTAGATTTACTTACATAAGTAAGAACCAAAGGCCTTCGTTTTCTTCCTTACGTAAGTAAGAACCCCACGCCTTCGTTTGCTATGTCTAAAATTCTTTTTGCATATTTTAAAAATAAATAGTTGTTAATTTAAAGTGTGAAATAGTTTCATAATACTTTCGAAACGATTTGGGATACGTAAATATGGACAGCGATTGTATTTTTGCTACTTAAGTAAGAACCAAAGACCTTTGTTTTCTTACTTACGTAAGTAAGAAACCCACGCCTAGCCGTGGTTCTTACTAGTGGTAAGACAACGGTTTCATTGTTGCATTGGTGTGTCTTCATGATATAAATCCATTACTGCAACAATGGTCCAACAATGCAAGAGTTGTACAAGTAACTAAAACTCAACATGAATATCCCTTCGACAAACAAAGAACAGCACTGTTGTGAACTATGACATCTTTGTCGCATTGTCGGGTTTTCTGAGCAAACGAACGTCAGCACGATTCGTTCTGTGTTGTGCGTTCCATTGTTGTCGGACTGAGACCTTAGGGCTTCGGGCAGATGACCAGGAGTGGTTAACGCTCGTTAAACCCTTTTAACCCTTAGGGCTTCGTCAGGCAGATGGCCAAGAGTGGTTAACACTCGTTAAAACCCTTTGAACCCTCTTCGAACAGTGTAATTGGGTGACAAATGGGTTATTAGCCACTTTCCTCGGAGAGATACAACAATGGCCTATTTTTTTTTGTTCGTACACAGTTCAGATAGGCGGGCCGAATCTCGTTACGAAACTTCGTTACTTATCACCCATTTCTGGCGATTATGTGTAAATTGACTTTATTGCTGATGAGTTGTTGTTGTAGTTAGGTTCGGTGAGGTTAGGGTACGTTAGGTGACTGAAGTCGGATTAAACGGGTTCTTTCCTGTACGCTGCTGGGCTGCATGGAGAGCTATGTAGCGAGCTTTGCTGAATTGTTTACGAAAAAAAATTATACGGCCCGGCGGGAATCGACCGTATTGTATCTCACTCCTGGTTGAGTGGCTGATTACCTACCTATACAGAATGGTCATCGAATAATGATCGATATTACACCAGGTTTTGTGGTATTACTTCTGACAAGTGGTTGGAACATTAGTACGAAGTTATAACGCAAAACTTAACCGCTGCTTTAGCACACGAAACAAGTGTTGAAACAATATTTATTAGAAAGTCGGCTAAATACTATTGTAATTTTAGTTTTTAGCTTAATTTTCTTACCTGTCAGCGACCCATCCCCAAGCAACATTTCCACAAAGACTTCCCAGATTAAATGCCGCCATGCAGAAAGTCGGCCACCAATTCTTGTCGCAAACCAAGTCCAGCTGTAACAAACATCAATCAGAAGATTATGAAGAATTCCCTTAAGAGTGTACGAATAGTGTTGGACAGTATTCAGGTTCGGTTCTAGCATAATATGACAAATTACAGCATCCGACGTGTCGAATTTTTAGACTAAAAAAAACCCATCCACCTTTTTAGGAATTTGAAAAAGCCGCGATTTTCACGTGGCGATAATGTAGTCAGTCCGATTACCACCACTTCAGTGATGCACCTGGAAAAGGGGAAAGTTGCACGACGAAGTTTAAGAGTAAAATTTGGCAAAATTTGACAAATAAGGCGTTTATTTCAAATGAAAAAAATCCGAAAATCGCTTTTTTAAATGCTTCGTAGACACAAAACTGCTGAAACTAAAATGTTTACAGAAAGTGAATTTACAGAACCCATTAAAATTTCCAATCCCCCGCCTTCAAAATTCTAGGATGTGGTAGCTGAGCAGTCAGAAAAGTCGGTCTAGTGGGCATCTGGAAAGGGAAACCCAGCAAATTCTTGCGAGATCTGCCGGTCACGGTTATGTGAGATGACCGAAGATATCCTGGTACGAACGCCACAGTTTACCCTTCCTTTTTTACTGGACTTCTTGTTTCTAAAGCCTCTGGTAAGGTTCAAAAGTGAGCCGATTTATCTATACGAGCGTTAGTGTGCTTCTGCATGATGTGAGACTCAAGAAATGAATTTTTTTTTTAAATATATATTTCGACTTCAACCATTATAATTCTTTCTGTTCCGAATTATGTCCAGCCATTTTTTTTTTAACTATGACAGTTAGTTAGGTCGCGAGCCTGCATTCCCTTGGTCTCAAGACGCGGACACAGACCATTGGGCTGTTGTTGCTCGCTTTGCTCGGGGGTCCCCGAGGCCCCTTCACAAAGCTTGTACCGCGCGTGGGGACTAACCTTTTGCCCGCCTAGTTTATGTCCTATTTTTAGGACGCCGGGACTGAAAGGTCAGTATTTTTTTAAACAGGATTGCCGATGGGCTGCCCCTAGAAACTCACTTTACAGCTTTCCTGCATCACACAACTACAGAGTTTACCGGACTTGGTGCACGCGACTCCCACGTGTTGACAAGTTGCTACACAAAAAAAAAAAAATGAGCGAAAGTTTTCTATTTCGAACGAGTGAAAACACTGGAGAAACCCAGGTCATTGGGGTCGAGTAACGAACCCTACAAGGACGAAGACAACGACACCAAAATTAGAAGCAGATAAAAGATACGAATGTTGAGTCTTGATTTCGTTTCGTTTTGCACAAGTATTTCACTGTCTTCAAAAGGGATTTTTTTTTTAACGGCGCGGGCCAAATTTACGCAACGGCGTGCAGGCTGACAGTCAGTGGTGCGTGTTACGACCAATCTAGCCTGACGAATCCCCACTCCTAAAATGAATGTAAGATTAACGAATTATTTTTTTTAAAGCCAATTTATTCCCTATTACTTTGATTTGATTCCCTATTACTATGTTTTTATTTAATTACTTATTTTTATGGTTACAATAAATAATGGTAGGTATGCAGTTTTTATACAGTTTTTATAAATATAACTGTAAAACACAACTGTATAGTTTTTATACAGTTTTTATGCAGTTTTTATACTTTTTTTTGTGTTCCTAAATTTTATATTCTAGCAGTTTTAGTTGTTCTTGGAGATATGTCGCGTTCTCAGCTAAAGCAATGATGCCACTAACAAATGAACGAATGTTAATAAAAAATTATACTTAGCTCGAATGTTTACCTCCCTCCTATACCCCCTCCACCATCACCTACACACTATAAAAAATGTTTAACACAACTTTCATTTTGTCTTAAGCAGAGCACCCCTGCAAACGGTCACTCAAAACTAAAATCGGTAAATGACAGAATATATACGATACAATTAATAGTTTAACAAAATTTATATTCTATGTCAGTATTATGGTTACATTCTAGGTTTGATGTCGTCTGATGAGAACGTGGTTTGAATGATCAGACAAGAGGTGGGGGGGGGGGAGGCAAGAGGGACCACGAGGGGAGGGGGGGGGGTAAGAGATAGAATGTGTACCGGGCCCCAGGATATGCATTTTGAGTGGCTATGTTAAAATCAAAGCCTTGTTTTTCTTTTGGTAGCTTAGTTGATCAGCCTACTGCGTTCATCACACGCCTGCATTTTTTAACTGAGCAAGACCGCTGCATCCCGGCCTTTTTTTAAAAGTTTTTATACATTTTTTATATGTATAATGACAGTGTATTTGTTCAGAAGGTAATATTAGTCGAAAATTTGTTTTGTGACTTGAAAACTATTGGAAATAGCATCAAATACACCTAGAAATGTTCTGGCTCCAGACCCAGGAAGCTTCTGGAGATTCCCCTGACCTCCTAATAAGGAAGAGGGCCGAATCCCGGCTTGCCTACTCAGCTTTACTTACATCTGTGACTAGCGTCCTATCGTAGTAAGTATCATCGTATTCCCAGCCAGACTGGCATGGCCGCGTAGTCCACGTAGTATTAGGCCTCGGCGGCCATTGTCCAGCCGCATCTGCGTTCCGCAAGATGTCCGTCCAATTGGCTACGTAGGCATGGCACCTGTTGGGAACGGAAGACCCTTCTCGTATCTCCATGGGAACGGTCAAGTACCGGCGTTCTTCAGCAGAAAGATTTGTAGCGAGTAGTTCGGGAACAAAGCACCAATGTTCTGGCGTCGCAGACAGAAACAGATGGTTGTAGGCTAAGAACGAAGCCTAAATAGAGTGGGGGAAAAAAACAAATACAATTGTAGTAAGTAGACAGACCTTATGGCAAATTTCAGTTACCTCTATACACTTGAAGTAATGTATACATTTGAGTTTAAGTTACTTGGGTACCACAACAAAATTGCACAAAAATAATCTACAAACATTTCGCACTGTATTCAGAAAGAAAAAAAATGGGAATGGAAATAAAAGCTCCTAATGTTCGATTAAATTTCGAAGACCTTTTCTCCTATTTTGGAAGACAAAAGTAATTATTCTGCTACAGAAAAAAACACCCAAAACGCACAAACGTAGATCACACAATAAAATAAGCTTTACCCAAGTTAAAAAATGTAAAAAGGAAAGGGACTGATCATTATTTATCTCTTGGGGAGGGAGGGGGGGGGGCAGGAAATTAGGGGTCATGCATTTTTCGATCTTTCTAGATGGGAGGGGGTCAATAGTGTCAATAGGCATTCCTTACATCGAAAGTTATTCTACCGTCATGAATCATGATTCTCGGTTCAAAGGTGGTTTAAACTTTAAAGAACACTTCTTTAAATGTTTTCCAGAACATACTTTAAGTCACGGCTCGTTTTCCACGCAACTGAGAACTTGTCGATGAATATCCTATTTTTTAATTATTCCATAGGAAATTATCTACACTTAACCTGCAAGGTATAAAAAAAAGGCATATTTTTACAGTGAGGAAGTCATCAAAAAATTTAAGGTCACGTTTTAATTCCTTCCCCCCACCCCCGCTCCACGGACATAAATAAAGGCCAGTCCCTAACATTAAAATGTCAAAAAAAAAGTTAAAAATAACTTTTGCAGCAACACAACCAGCCTCGCCATAGGTAGAAAAATGATTTGGTGTATTTAGGTGAAACAATACGTATTTACCGAACGAAAAACTTCTAAAAACTCATAATTTCTCTCATGCATTTTGTAAGTGACATGTATGAGGGGCAGTGTTCGACGTAGTTCAGGTTTAATAATAGAAAATGGCCGTTTTGTTTACTTCTAATCTTTTCTTACAACAGCCAGTGGACGAATGGGCACAGGCGTAATAGAGCCATGTGAGTTACTTGTTGAAATTCCAAATCAAATCCAAAGGCGGATCCAATGAAGAGGGCTGCGGCCTCCAGGCAAATAAACACGAAATATTTGCCGAAATTTTTGGGAAAAAAAAACAGTTAAATTACGAAAAAAATTAACGAAAAAGTACACAAATCATCCTGTGGATCCGCCTTTATTCAAATCAGTGTTACGCCATTTGGGTAAAACCGACGAACGTCAAACTGGTTTTAACTTGTGAATCTATAATGCATGATTTATGATGCTGAATTCATTTCCACTACCTTTAAATCATTCACAGTGATTTGCGTACAATTAATCAACAGCGTCGTAGTTCATATTTCCACGCCTTGAATGTATGAATTTGTTCATAAATTACGAGTATGGCTCTGGTAAGAAATACCGAAAAAAATACGTTACGGAATTTGGGTAAAATTACCTTTCCATTGATTGAAGCGTTTCAGGAAAAAATCGAATTATAAAACGTCTGTATGGCAGACGTTCAGAAAACAATACGCAATGATCAGTACGAAACCATTTTGATGAATTAAAAGTAAGAGAGAAAGAAGAAATGGGAAGAGGAAGAAAGGATATAATTGACCGCAACTTGTGGTAGGCTTATCATCTACCATATCAGTAATGCAGGGAAGCCTAAGAGCGTAACTCCTTCCGCTGCATTGCAAGCTAACCGTTGTCTCGCAACAGCACCGCAATTAAGGGGGGTTGCAGGGTACCAGACCCAGGAAGCAGCGCCAATATTCATGATTACACTTAAATTTAAAAAAAAAAATAGTATAACGTTGAACCCAAAAAGTGTTGACTCATTGGAGGCCTTGTACAATTTCTTCCTTTCATCCCCTCGTTGAAAAAAACAAAATAAATAAATAACGTGGAGTGCTACTTTACAACACGCTTCAAGAAAATTTTCCGTGCAATGCAACAATAAACAATTCTTTAAAAAACACGGAAATTGACCTTAAATATTAATATTAAAAGAAGAAACAAGGAGCCAACATTGTGATCAGCTGAGAATGACAAGTGAGCAGCATTTATGACGAAACCATTCACATACCGAATGTAAGATCCATTGCGTTTTCTTTTTTAATTACAAAAAAAAATGTTAGTCTTGCTCTTGGGACGAATTTAAGCCACGTCTAGCGTCCGTTTCACTGAACGGATCGTTTTCATTTTGTTGAGATTGTGAATGGCAAAACCATGAGATATTCCGGAAAAAAAAAAAAAAAAAAAAAAAAACAGAAACTAAGTTAGAACCAACAAGAAACGACGACCGCCAAAAGTCAAAAAACAAAACAAGGGAAATAAGTCGTGTTGCTCGAAAGAGTAAATAAAAACAATAATTAAAAAAAAAGGTTGTAGTTGATTAAATATGAGTACAAAATTATATTTATTGGCTACTTCTAATTTGGTAGAAAAAAAAAGAAAAAAAGTCCCAGCGTTATGACAAAAAAGTTTCAGTGGTTAAATTAATTTTAATTAACTCCATTGAGCCTTAAGTCAGCCGACGCAACTTAATGCTTGTATGGCTGAACCGGCTCAATTTTGAACATTACCAGACTTTTAGAGAAGAAGTATCCGGTAAAGGGAGGTGCCAACCCAGGGATTCGATCCGGGAAACCTCCGATCATCGTAGGGACCGAAAGATTGTCCAGATTTGGCCAGAATAGTTCCCCTAGCTGCTGAAGGAGCATGGTAGCCTCTCATGGTACCCTGGCCGGCATTCCTGGCGGGGACTTTGCCAAGATCCCCTTTCCAGGGGTTCGATCAGATACGTAAACCTCCAGCAACCTGGACGAGCTCTCTCACAACTCAGCCACGATGACCTCCAAAGGTTTAATAACTCGCTTGATTTTTTTAATAAACAGTAGCCTGTACAGACCTCCGAAGGGTCAGAAACAACCTTCTTCTCTGCGAAAGGGCACAGGTAGTTTGGGTTTTTTTTTTTCTGGATCCCCCTTTTTTTTTTTTTAGCTTTTCACACTATTTAACGCCTAGTCTGTCCCCGTTTTTTCGCGTATTTGGCCCTTTTTAGGCCTTTCCGCCGCACAAAAAAGGGCCTTTCCTAAATAGGGCTATAGCCCCACTCTTCCCACACGGGCATGCCACTGTTAATAAACAACAAGTAACCAACGGATTATAATATTGTAACATACTAACCCTATACCGAGCCCACTTGGCTTTCCGTGCTGTACTCAACCAGTAAACAAAATGAGCCAATTTACGGCTCGTTTATTTTATACCTGCGCTGCGTGATAGTACCGGGCTACTAACCGCTCTGATGTTGAGCAAACCCGCCCGTTTCCAAACAAAACGTGCAGATGTCCTTCACTTTTTTTTTTTTTTTTTTTTTTTGTATAGTGAGCAAGTCTGTTCGCGTCGAGAGAATGAAACAGTTCTTTGAAGCCACAAAGTTGCCGTTTCTATTTTAAGAGTCGTTGGTCAATCAAAACCTCGGAGAGCCTTGCCGTTACCAGTAAAATTGCCGTTCCTCCGACCAGCAACGAAGGCAACTACATAAAAACGACAGGGGCAAAAGTCTCCACCTACTGATTTTCTTCCATATTTTCGTGCTCGATCATCGATTACAGGTTACTGACTTTATTGCGCCCCTATTTTAAAGCCAAGGCTGGCAGTAGAAGGCCGGTGAACTTGTGCTATTGACAAGTTTCGAAGTTGGTGGCGACAAGGTACTCTATTCACAGAAAAATCAATCTATCACCTTTTAACACTTATTTTTTTTGTCATTAGTCTAATACATAAAGTTAAAAAATTATATTAAATTTAATCGGGGCCCCCCCCCCCCCCCCAACAAAACTGTAATAGTGTAGTGTGGGAAAATGTCATTAGGTCATTAACGGCAAACATAGTTTCGTGTAGATAGCCAGCGGACTAAAACTTACATAGTATACACTGAGCATTGCCACAATATCTTTTTTTGGCTTAGGTCAGTACAGGCGAAGGTGATGACGGGGAAAGGCAGCAATTGTGACAACCAATCAAACCGCAGTATGTTAATGCGATAGGGTGAGTATGTTCATTCTTTGCACGGTAGCAGTGAAAAAATGCGAGACAATATGTATTGTTGACGGAAAACTGGGCAATCAAACTCTGGGCCCCACCAGAAACAAACGCCAAGGCAAAATAAACGGGACAGTGTGACAACATGGCTTCCTGCTAGACCGCCAGGATAAGCTAGTAGTTGAATTTAAATCTCGCCAAATAAGCAGTTGGACAACTTGTACTCTCAGGTGGTTCTTTTTACTTTTACTTTCCTAACGTTTGCACTGCGGTGCCGTATAGGCTTTGCTGAAGAAATAAAACGCCAACAACGTGCACATGTGAGGGCGCGTTTACGCACAGACTCGCTTTTGCATTCTCGCAGCTAGAATTTAATCGCGATGGCAAAGATGTCGTTGCCATGGTAACAACCCTTAATGGATTAGCTAAATCCGACATAATTTGAGAAAAAGCTTGCAGTCGTGTAGTCCGTTACAATAAGATAAAGAATTCCTCCTGCCAAAACAATATTCCCAGTCGCTTCTGAACTTACATATTGGCTGTTTTCGTTGCGAACCGGCAGAATTAAAATCGCCGCCATGTTGGAATTTCAGATGATTTCTAACTTCTAGCTGCGAGAATGCAAAAGCGAGTCGTTGCATAAACGCGCCCTAACAACGGTAAAAATGCGACGTTTCGGGCCAGACTTCGTAGACTAGGCTGACCCGAAACGTCACACTTTTACGGTTGTTACATGTGCACCTTGTTGGCTTTTTATTTTTTCATCACCCATCTGGTGCTTTTTTACTCTTTGTATAGCTTTGCAGCAAATTACAATTTCCAAGGTTACAATCAATAGTAAACCTGGAAAACAAATAGAAACTAGTTTTGTATGCAGGGTTATGTGACGGTGCAAACCTGTGTCCTATAGCTTAATTGTTGCATTAGCCGTAGGGAAATTCAGTGCGAACGTCGTATACTGCAGCTTTTTATACATCTGTTGATAAAGAGCGTATGTACTCCGGTTATCTGACAAATATGAGCACTCTGCATTCTCTTATCTACTGATATTGCAACAATAGGACGCATTGAGACAATGGGACGCATTCTGCTCGATTCTAACAATGGTCCAACAGTACGTCTGCTTCCACGGCGGAAAGCATGCAACTTTAACTGCGAGTGCAAGCTATTACCAGTGTTTGCAACAAATACTGGTATTGTTTGCAACAAATACTTTCTCCTCCGAGGTTATTGTTGCATCTCTCGAGGTACGGATGGCGTATCCTCATCACTGTTGCAAACTTTGGTAATAAGTATTACTTATACCTACGGTTGATTGTTAGAACGTAAGGTATATTTTCCACATTTTCCATCAATTTGTGGTTCTGTCATGGATTCTGAACACCGTTTCTCGTGCCTTTTTGTGGTCCAGAACCAACGAGTGGGGCATCAAGTCAGATCATATGCCACCACTATTGGGTTCTCAACACAACTAAAACGCGCATTGTGTAGTGTTACGTCACTGACTGAAGGAATTCCATGACGACGACCAACAAAGACGAAGCACGTGCCCGCATCAATACCTAAATACGTTAATCGACTAACTTTAAATGGCGAGCAAGACAGGCTGTCCTTAAATGACGTCATACGAATTTAAAACTTCCTTCCACACCTTGTTAGTGTGTGAGGAAGAAAGCCACAACCATAAAATAACACAGGAAGACTAAACACGCGTTTGCACTCACTATTTCATACTGCATATCGTTTTAGTTTTTAAAGTCGACCCACTTAAGTTAGTCCAGAACTAAGACTTCTCATGGTTTTAACTTTGGGTGAATGGTATGTACTCCACTTGCTGACGGTACACAAAGTTACACGAAAACGATCATTGTTTTCAATATCAGTATGAGTAAAACCATATTGTCAGGCATCGTTTGATTAGTAAAGTCAAGAAATTCCTTGAGTGACCGTAAGTATGCAACCATTGTTGAGAATTGTTGCAGTCATGCGAATACGGGATTTACACAGCATCGCTTTACCAATCATCAGGATGAAGCAGGGAGATGACCGAAAACTGAGGGCATTATAAAACAATGTCACAAGAGCGTGCCAGTGCATGCGGGCATTGTTTAGTAATGTAGCAAGGTTTTTGGTCGTTATCCATTAACTAGCATCGGACCCGGTTTCACCCGGGGATTTGTTTGACCCGTGGTTGTTTCCCAGTATTTGCTCGGTGCTGCCTTTCCGTCAATCGCCTCCCTCCGCAAAGCAATGTCGTAATCAAATAGTGGCTCTAACATAAGAACTGCCCCACCAACGGGCATTTCCCGTTCAGGCCCCTCCCCACGCCCAGTAGCGTGCGAACTGTCCTTCGTAAATGACGTCATTTAAGACATGCCTTTGCGATGACCGCGCAGAGCAAATTGTTAGTCGAGGCAACAATGTGCCAATTTTAACTTCTTTTCAGGGCAACAACGTCCCAGTTTCAACTTCCAGCCAAAGAATTGACACACTCGCACGTTTTCATTGTTCCCCTTCCGGGGGTCGCCGTTGCGGTTGCCTCATTTCTGCTATGAGACTTTGGTTTATAATGTAAGATACCGATTTTTAATGCCCCTTGATCCTACAATAGAAAAACACAAGGTCTGCTTAAATTCGCGCTTGTTGCTGAAGGGGAAGTTTGTCCAACAATGCACAGACAAGAGGCCCAATTCGAACTACTCGTTCAACAAACGGGGCATAATGCCAACAAAACAATACTATTTATGACATTCTTTGTACCCAATAATGGTTAAACAATACTTTAACTATTGTTGAACATATTTCCCCTGTTTTGCGAGCATTATGCGAAAAATGGGTGCAATATGTTCAGCAATCGGTAAAGCATTGTTGAACCATTGTTATAATGCTTAAATGGCCAATATAAATCGGATATTGCATGAAATTTTGCCAATTGTGTATTATTGCCAGAACCACCTCGATTTCATGGCAATATCCTATTCATAGTTTTTCCCTCACTCGGTTGCTGATAGTGTGTCTTTAACGAGCTGTTAAATCCAGAACAAACAAGCAAGCAAACAAAACTTTCCCAGGGAATTCTCTGGCAGTGGCTCTCGTCGTTAAAATCCTAGTTTACAAAATAAAAAATTATCCCAGAAAATAAATTAAATCCCTGACTGCGTTTTCCACATACAACATGTTAAACATTAAATCGTTTGTGTTGAGTGTGTTATAAATTTTAGCCAATGCAAAACAGATACAGCCGAATTAGAAACCTTTCTATTTGACGACATATATAGGGGCATGTTTACCCAATGTCTAACTCGACTACTCTCTTTTGGCTCTTGTTGTTTGTAAACACAGCCGGAGTAAGTCACGTGGAGCCAAAAACAACCGCGGTGCGCCTTGCCAGTATCAGCTTTCGCCGCTGTCATCAAATCGGTCACAAAAGCCAATCAAAACACATATTCACAAGCAAAAATAATTTCACACACTTACCGGTAAGGATGCGGGAATGCAAATGAGGTAAAAGAGAATCCTCTGATATCGTCCGAATTCTCCGATCTTTTGTAAGATGGCGTCGAACTCCATGGCGAAATATTCCAAATGAGTGAGTGGCTCGTCTTGGTGTTCTGGCAGCCGAACGGCGAGTCGGCACGCGCACTCGCGCCGATAAGTCTTCTTCCTTCCTCTTCCACTTCTTTCAACTCTTTTATTTTCCCGCCTTTTAAACCTGCGGTCTCTTAGCAACGGAAAGCGAAATCTCGTTGCCTGGCTGAATTTCACCCGCCGACATGGTAACCTACAGATGAGGGAATGTCCTTACGTCCGTTCTTATATATCTGTCAATAAAGATTAGATAATTCTGAGATTAAGATTTCAGTGGGATAAGTTACCATCCATCGTCCTCGTGATCGTGTTTCAGCTAACGCTTGCGATTTGCTTAAACTATTTGAACTCCTGAAAATGTGAAAAGTAAGCAAGTTTAATCAGTGTAAACGGATTGACGGCATGCACAAACGTAACTATGTAAGAAACGGCTGAAAAATGACTATCGAGTTGCACTCAAAGTATTGCTGCAACTTACACTAACCACTACAGGCTTTTCGCAATAACGCACACACAATTCAAGCATTTTAAGAACTTTTTCCAAAACTGATAAAAATTTGAAGTACTTTTTTCAAGACCAATACAATTCTTTCAAAGACCTTTATTA